>CAJPIZ010000181.1:4530-23675 GCA_905368565.1 Medioppia subpectinata
AAACAAATGAATCAGTATCAGTATATAATAATGTAATGTTTTGTTTATAAAATTTTTTAAATAAATCATAATGCAATCTATACATATAATGTTTTGATATTTCTAAAACCGAAAACCCTATTGCAATAGGTTTATCAAGTTTTATTACAGATTTTTGAAGTTTAATTAATGCTACATCGTCGTTTATTATGGTAAAATTTTCAAAATTAGGTTTACTTGTTAATTTAATGATTTGATTCGTGTTAAAACATAATTTTAAATTTAAATGCTTCCTTTTATCTTCAATTGCTTTACCATATATAGCATTAATTAATAATTTATATAAATTTTTATCAAATTCTGAAACAGAATTTTTTCGCAGTTCTGTATTAAAATCTATATATGGTTTTAAAAATGCACTTTGATAAAATTTTAAACCTTTATGAATTTTTGTTAATTTTAAACCATATTTTAAATACAATTTTAGATTTTTAAAATGTAAAACAATGTTTTTTGTCATATAATGTTAGCATAAGTTTTTCAATTGCTGATCTTTTATAATTATAATTTTTTAAATACTCAATAGTATTGTTTTGATAGCTGCTTAGACAGTCGTCCGGTATTGTCATTTATTAAGGTGCGAGAGGATAATCAGCGTGCCAATCATGAATGTTTTTAGGGTATAATAAATCACATTCAATAATATATACAACATCACTATCTGTAGATATAGTTTCCCAATTTATTCGGTTAAGTTCATTAATATTAGCCCATTCAAAATTAGATAGTGGTAATTTTTGTGTCATTGCCATGCCATATAAACTAAATTATAAATTATATAAGAGTTATTTAATCATAAAAGTAGAATCAAATAGTCTATTAGAAATAACAATTGTATATCGAAACCCGTGTAGACAACTTATTGAGTATAACGCTAGCAACCAAGACACAGCCTCATGTGAAATCGACTTTACACATTATTTTATGACACCACTAACAAAATTTTGCAAAAACTCCAATGATTCTTTAACCGCTAAGAAAACGATCCTTAAATCAGAATTTACTCAACACAACTCGAGAAAGAAACGTTTTCAATATAATTTCAAACTATCAAATGAAACAATTCTAAAAAGAATATTAAATATGTTACCAGCTAAATTCTTAGAAATGAGGAGTATTTTAAATGACATTGGTAATGACTGGTTATCAGGTAAAACTAATAGCAAACTATTCGATTCACCCTACCTGGCAATAGAACGACCAAGCCTAGACCTTAATAATCTCAAACCAAAACTATGTAGACATGATGAGTTTTGCAAGTCAATAATACTCATTTTCGAAATACAGACTAAAGATCCCTTTACATTAAGTATGATTGTAATAATACCTGTAGTTTTACTCGTTATAATAGTAAATATAATCTGTTGTAAATATAACATTGATAAGGCCCAAGTAGAACCGAACAACAGACGTTATATTTATTCACGTAGACCAAGTATAGAACTAATTCATGACGTCTAACTTGTGTATAGAAAATTTGTAAATATATATACATAACTTTAAATGTTCAGTCATAATTATAGCTAATGAGGTAAATCAAATTAAAATATAAAAGTAAATAAAAATTATTAAGGTTACATAGTAATGAGAAATAAATTGATTATATGAAATCAATTTTAACGATATATATTTGTATAATAGATACATATTGTCAAACCCATTGGGTGGCCACATTTTTTAATTACGGCAGAAGCAAGCGATAACGTAGACGAAATAAGCGATATTGACCAGATTGATAAGCGTGAACACACACTAAAGTCTTCATCAAGTTCGGAGAAGTCGACGACACTCTCACCAAGTGAGAGTTCGTCCCACGACAACTCCAATAGCGAAATTGTTCGGTTATTCGAATCAGAATCGGCATATAGAAAACATAGAAAAATAAAGAAAATCAAAAAGAGCTGCCTTAGTCTTAAAATAGTAAACACTGAAAAGCCACCAAGAGCAGACACACCATTTGTCCAACCCTGTTTATCTGACCAAAGTAATTATATTGACGATCCTTATATCGAAGAGTTAAGATCTCCCCCTAATAATATTATCAGTGATAACCCGCTAAGGCGGTTAAGGGAACGGATAGCTTCTATATCTGAATTTTATAGCCCTGACACACAAACAGAAGTTCGAGAACTCCCTATACTCCCAAGGGTAGTAGAAAATACTGAGTTCCTGTCTGTAAACATACCTAAAGTACGACCATCAAGACCATTATTGAATAACCAGTCTATGTTGAGTATTATACAATCTAGACAGAATCCACTTAATCGAATCCAAAACACTTATACCCAGAACCCTCACTTTGTGAGAATGTCTAACTCTGACATGATTCATCCAGTCGTTTTTAATGGAAATGAAAACCAAGACCCATATGGGTGGTTACAGCGTTTCGACGCCCTTGCCAATACTAATAATTGGAACACAGATGCTGAAAAAATCAAGCGTTTTAATGGTTATATTGGTGGTGCCGCCTTGAGCTGGTTTATTTCCCAACAATATATCCCCAACGTAGTTACATGGAACCGCGTCAAAAGAGACTTCATTTCAGTGTTCGACCCTCTGAGTAATGATAAAGCTGCCCTACATGACAATATAACTACTAGTAAATTTAAACCAGGACAATCACCCATTGTTTACTTCACAAAAATAATAGAAAAATGTGATCGGTTTGATCCCCAAATGAGTGATGAAATTAAGATGAGTTATGTTAAATCAGGATTACCAGAGTGTTATAAAACGTTTATTAGCTTGATAAATCCACAGTCACTCGGTGAATTCCGGGAACTTTTTATGAGAGTTGATAGAGATTTTAAACCAAAGGAAGAAGTACAAGTGAACCAATTAGACCCAGATGAAAGTAAGCAAATACAAACACTGGAAAGACAAATCAACGATTTGAGTATTAAAAATGAAAGAACCTTATTAAAACTAGAAACATTATCAGATGATTTGAGAAAATTTACAGATGAATCTCGATTTCGAATTACCCAACAGCGACCCAATTACTCACAACAAAACCAAAATCAATATAACAGAAACAATAATCAAAACTACAATCAGAATAATCGTTCTTACCAAGGAAATAATAATAGAAACTTTCCTCAAAATAATTTCCAAAATAGACAAAACAACAACATTAATAGAGGCCCTAGAACTTGTTTCCATTGCGGTCAGATTGGCCATATTAAACCCGAATGTCCTCAGCTACCGGGGCGACGACCTAGACCACCAATGATTGAATCTAGCCCGAATGACCCAAACTCGAGTGCTCCAATTGGAAGGGCACAGAACTAGACATAAACCAAATTTCAGAAAAAGTTTTAATGATTAATGTAAAAATAAACGACCTAGAGATAGATGCAGCTGTCGATAGCGGCTCAGGTCTATGCTTGATTAAACTCAGTCTAGTAACACGGCTGGGTTTAAGCTACAGACCTGGTATACCCTTTTTAGGAAGGCTCCCAAATAACAATACTATTTCACTTAATAAAACGGTTACCGTACCAATCGAATATCAAAAAACTATTAAAGATGTAACATTCTATATAGTCGATAATATGACACATTCAGTTTTACTAGGAGTAAATTGGTGCAAACTTTTTGATGTCACAATACATTTCAGTGGTGACGGTGATCAAGTTTTGCTACGAAACAATAAAAGTTTATTAGAATCGGTCAAATTAAGAGCAATGGAGACTTGCATATTATCACCAATGAACGTACAATGGGTTACCGCAGGGGCTTCAGTTGAAGACGGCGAATATATTTTCGAACCAATTAATTTTAACCCAGAGTATACTAGAATCTATTCCCCGAAATGTCTAATTATAATTAGTGACAAAACGACTACAATCCCAATTTCTAACACTTCATCTGCAAAACACACTATATATAGGAACACTTGTATAGGAAAAATAGAACCTGTGCCAATTGAAGTGGAGATTAATGAGATCTCAATCGAAAATGATGAAATAGAACAACCTAAAATACATCTACAATTAGATGAAAAGCTTAATAAAATTGATGTTAACCCAGATATGACTATTGGAGATAGATCTAAATTACTATCATTTCTTAATACAAAAATACATCAGTTTGCTTTCTCTGAGAAAGAATTAACTTCCACTTCAGTTACCCGTCATAGCATTGATACAGGTCTAGCCGAACCTATAAATTCCAAGCCATATAGGACTGCACCTAGCGAAAGAGTAATAATTGAACAAAAAGTTAAAGATATGCTAGAGGCAAACCTCATTAGACCAAGTATATCACCTTGGTCCAGTCCTGTAGTACTGGTTCCTAAACCTGGAGGCGAATGGCGCATGTGCATCGACTTTCGCAAATTAAACCAGGTTACGAGATTTGCATCTTATCCCATCCCTCGTATAACAGATCTACTTGAAAGCCTGGCTGATACTGATTGTTATTCAACAATTGATCTCAGGCAAGGCTTTAATCAGATTGAAATGAACCCATTAGATGTACCAAAAACAGCCTTTACATGCCATCTAGGCCTTTATGAGTATTTGCGCATGCCCTTTGGCCTTTGTAATGCTCTCCAGTCTTTCCAGAGGTTGATTGATTTAGTTTTAAGTGGTCTCAAATGGACAGTTGTCTTAGCATATGTAGATGACTTGATAATTTTTTCAAAAGGGTTTGATCAACAACTAGAGCGTCTATCTATAATATTTGAAAGACTAGAAAAAGCTAATCTTAAACTAAACCCAAAGAAATGTAGCTTTGCCTATAGTTCACTTAAATTTCTCGGACATATAGTATCAGGACAAGGTGTGGGACTCGACCCGGATAAGATTCAAGACATTGTAAAAATACCACCTCCAAAAAACCTAAAAGGTGTACAGTCTTTCCTAGGCGTTTGCAATTTTTACCGCAAACATATAGAAAAGTATTCAATGACTGCCAGACCAATGACCAACCTGACCCGTAAAGATCAACGGTTTGTTTGGAGTGAGGACTGCCAAAGAAGTTTTAATGAGTTAAAACAGAAACTAACAACCGCACCTGTTTTGAGACATTATGATGAGCGTCGGGAAACCTTCCTACATACAGATGGCTCTCTCATTGGTATTGGTTCAGTCCTTGTCCAAATACATGAAGAGAAAGAGTACCCTATAGCTTATTATAGTCGTAGTTTAAATAAAGCCGAGAAAAACTACTCAATAACTGAAATTGAATGTCTAGCACTTGTCGAATCTATTCGACACTTTAGAAACTTCCTTCTAGGTATTAACTTTACAGTTGTAACAGACCATCACAGCTTAATTTGGCTCTTGAAAATTAAAGATTCTTCAGGAAGACTTGCCCGATGGGCTTTGAGACTATCTGAGTATACTTTTAAAGTTATTCACCGGGCAGGCCGTATACATAAAGACGCAGATTGTTTATCCCGAAATCCAATAAGACCACCCGATGAGCATGACCATAATGTAACCAATTGTTATGACATTTGTGTTATTTTAAATAGACAAATTTGTATTAAGTTTATATTATAATAAATTTTAAGTATAAATAGTTTATGAATAATTTCATCTTGAATTTGTGGGGTTTTTACGGATGTAGGTTGTGAACCTCTTGTTAGTAGTAGCGTATCCTTTCAAGTTGTGTGAATGTTGAATACGTTTATCGGGTGATCACACCATGTCGACACGTATAGGACGTGTAGTCAAATGCTTATATCGTAATACTTTTCTTGTACCACCACTAGGTCTGATGTGATAATTATATCATTTGAATTTCCACCAAAATTGATGGATGTAATTATAATTGATTGAAACAACAGCGGCGTGTATAATATTATTAATTTTTATAATACTCAATAGTGGTATTATTAATTAATATATTTATTGTGTTGTTTCTTCGTTTATAATAGTTTATAGAAAATGAATTTAATATTATTATTGATTTTGAAACAATACCGTTGATTTATTAAACAAAATCCACTCCAGTTCACATTCAATAATTAAGTAATTTGAAAAAGTTACGTTCGGGTTAAAAATGTTTTATAAGAGCACTTTCGCTGCCTTACTCGCTAGATGTATAATGGTTATTACTTTTCNATTAAACAAAATCCACTCCAGTTCACATTCAATAATTAAGTAATTTGAAAAAGTTACGTTCGGGTTAAAAATGTTTTATAAGAGCACTTTCGCTGCCTTACTCGCTACTACATATTACCAATAATGAAAAGAATTCGTAAGATGTAATAATAAATCAAATATATAGTAAATTGTGTTGTGTGTGTTATATAATATGTGAGTTTCAACCTCTCTTCATTATCAGAATTTTTGACTTTTATTAATAATTATTTGTAGATTTTCGCTTCAGATCGTATGTAGTTTAGGAAATGTTATCCAAATAGATAGATTACAGTTCAATTAAGTCACTATCTATTGATTCACTTCCAAATCTTAGTGTATTGTCTAAGAATGAGTCTTTAATTTTGTCAAAATTAGCTGCTTCACGATAAAGATTTGTAAGCCTCGCACCTGGCACTCGATGATTTTCACTGGGCTTACAAGATCTATGTATTAGAAGTGGACTTTCGATTGTCAATCTGTCTACATCAGCTTGGGAAAGCATATCCAAAAATGTCTTGATTTTTGAGTATAAAAGAAAGTGGCGAAAACGACATCTCATTTTCAGATCTAGCTGTTGACAATATATCTCAAGTAATCAGAAATACAGTTATATATAAGAACCACCTAGTTACAATATAAGTACTGTAAACAGGTCAACTATTCCATAGTCTCTACCAAGTGGTCTCCAATTAAAACGTTTAATTGAATTATATTTATCAATTGAAAACCCGAGGCTTTCAAAACAGTTTTTGGCAGCGGCTTCTTGTGCATGGTGTTTGGTTATGTGAGAACCAATATATATATAATAATGTGAATCAAAGACTAACTTGCAGTCCCATATAACGTAGTTCTTGTTATATTCGTAAGTATAAGATGGGATATGTCGTCTTTGAGCGAGAGTGTTCATTATATTAACGTATGAAACTCTTATGTTATTCATTATTTAATTTGTTTGTTTTTTTTTGTTTAATTTTATTTTGTGATTATAAATGTTGTTAAGAGTGAAACACGCTTAGAGGGTTGTTGTAGTTTCATATTTTATCAACAAATTTATGTTTGTTTCACATAGGGAGCTATAAAAATCTGTTATTCTACTTTTAATATTTGTGTTGGGTATGTATGTAATGTATTTATTTTCAAAAGAATCGTATACTGAATATTGGATCGGTGACTCTAATCCGAATCTCGAGCAATTTCTGCACAATTCTGCATATTCTCGTGTATAGTTATGTAAATCATTGTTTATAGTGTATAATTTTACTCGAGGGCGAATATTTGCTATATTACAAATTTCTTCAACAGCTTGTTCTTTACAAAACTTAAATGATATTCCAGATTGTTTAGTTACGATTTTATTAAATTGTTCATCATGGTTAATTTCTACTGTGACTTCATAAAGATGTTCAGGGACTAAAAACTTTTTTCTGATTTCAAAATTATACAAAACTTAAATGATATTCCAGATTGTTTAGTTACGATTTTATTAAATTGTTCATCATGGTTAATTTCTACTGTGACTTCATAAAGATGTTCAGGGACTAAAAACTTTTTTCTGATTTCAAAATTGTCTATAAGTCCTTGCAATTGAGCACAGGTAAGGACATGGTCGACAGGTTTGGTAGACCAAGGATCATATGACATTTTATTCTGTATTTTTGTTACATTTTGCTACTAAATCGGCGACAAGAGTTTGTTCTAGCATATCGGCCAAAGCTCGTTTACATATTTCATTTAAAGATCCTTTTATGGCATAATTTAATTTTTTAATTAGAAGTAAATATAATGTCTTATTGTAGTTTGTATAAATATGTGGTATTGGTTTATCCGTTAGAATACAAAGTTTTAATAGTTTAAACCAATCTGAATTCTTTATAATTTGTTCATGCAAATCCCAAATCTCTGGTATATTTGTTAGATTTAAAAGTTCACAAATCTGTGCATATATCAGATCGTCAGATGTAGAATTTATGGGTGTATTGAATTCAATGTTGAAGGAACCTAAAAATACAAAACTTAAATGATATTCCAGATTGTTTAGTTACGATTTTATTAAATTGTTCATCATGGTTAATTTCTACTGTGACTTCATAAAGATGTTCAGGGACTAAAAACTTTTTTCTGATTTCAAAATTATCTATGAGTCCTTGCAATTGAGCACAGGTAAGGACATGGTCGACAGGTTTGGTAGACCAAGGATCATATGACATTTTATTCTGTATTTTTGTTACATTTCGCTACTAAATCGGCGACAAGAGTTTGTTCTAGCATATCGGCCAAAGCTCGTTTACATATTTCATTTAAAGATCCTTTTATGGCATAATTTAATTTTTTAATTAAAAGTAAATATAATGTCTTATTGTAGTTTGTATAAATATGTGG
Organism: Medioppia subpectinata; assembly: GCA_905368565.1. Classification (NCBI taxonomy): domain Eukaryota; kingdom Metazoa; phylum Arthropoda; class Arachnida; order Sarcoptiformes; family Oppiidae; genus Medioppia; species Medioppia subpectinata. The sequence continues at coordinate 13,044 of CAJPIZ010000181.1, forward strand.
TATTGGTTTATCCGTTAGAATACAAAGTTTTAATAGTTTAAACCAATCTGAATTCTTTATAATCTGTTCATGCAAATCCCAAATCTCTGGTATATTTGTTAGATTTAAAAGTTCACAAATCTGTGCATATATCAGATCGTCAGATGTAGAATTTATGGGTGTATTGAATTCAATGTTGAAGGAACCTAAAATGCTATGGATCATACAAATTGCTTTATGTGTATTATTGTCTGCGTTGTATATGTGATGTAAGGAAAACGTTTTAATAATCTTCCTTTCAATTGCTTGAATAACTAATAGTTTACAATCAAAATCACTCATTTATAAAACTTGTTGGTTAATGTTCTCAATGTTCCTTTGTAATACTTGTCTTTCGTTCTTATCAACATATTCATTAAGCATTGCAATCATGTCTGTACAACATGTTTCAAAATGTCCTGTACAGCGTATATTTGTTTTTGGTATTAGAACAGAAAATATTCTTTGATTGCAAGTGTTAATTAATACGACTGGTTTTTCTAGTTTTTTATGAAAACATTTAGCCAACAAATTGTCGTAATTAAGTGAAGTTATTTCTAACTCAAATTTGACCCATTGTTCGGGATATTTACAAAGATTTAGTGTCACACAAGTTTCAAAAGAATTCAGATCAGCTGTTTCATGCAACTCTGGGCCTACGGTGTCAATATGAAATGTTGTGTTATATGCTTTTACAATACGTCTTACTCTAAATCTGTTGGTCTGTTCTAAATATGAACTACAAAATTGGTAACTCTGAATTATACCCTGTTTTATGGCACCTTGTAGGATTATATCATAATGAGTCACTATATTATTCATTGCTCTTCATTATTTAATTGTGTCTTGTGGTATGTCCACCATTCAATTGGGAACAAAAAGTCTCATGCATTAATGATGTGCTTTCTTCAATCTATAAGACAAAGTAGAATACAATGTCATTAAAGATTAGATATATTATTTTACATAATATTGATAATTAAAACCTTTTAAAACTCTATTTACTTTATATTTAATATAATATATACATATATTTATATTTATCATTAAAATCTTTTTAATTAAATTGTAAATTTCGTTTTTTCACTTCTCGCCCATATTTTGTAACATATGGAGCGTCTGTTCTTTGAATAGGCCTATTCTCATTCTCCCTCTCGACAATCTGATCAATGATAAGTTCTGGGTTTTGATCTCCAGAGCTAGGTGAGGTCCGGACCCACGTGTTATTTAAATCATTGTCATCATGATCAAGACCTTCATTACTCTCTTCGTCTTTACTAACAATACCATTAGTGCTTTCTTCATTATTTATATCTGTATCATTATCGTCGATATCATCGGAAGTTTCTATATCCTCTTCCGGGTTATATGGTTTAATTTTATCAATATTTACGGTGAAACTTTTTATCTTTTTCTTTGGACCAACTTCTCTGACTCGATATACAGATTCTGATAGTTTATCTGTTATCGCAAATGGTCCATAATATTTTATTTGAAATTTCTCTGCAACACCTACTTTACGTGCAGGACTAAATATTAAGACTAGGTCTCCTATCTTAAACGTTTTATTATTCGCTGTCTCATTGTACCGATCAGCTGAGGTATCATGCGATATCTCCAAGTTTAATCTAGCAATTTTTCTGGCTTCTGTTATCAATTCTGGAATCCTATTTACATAGTCGCTTTTCGTATTTAATTTTAATTCTAGGTCAACTCCAAGTACAGGTTCCCGTCCAAATACTAAATAAAAGGGCGAATAACCCGTACTTGACTGTATAGTTGTATTATATGCAAATACAGCATATGGTAGCATTTCAGCCCACATAGTCTGATCATTTTGTACAAATAGTTTTAAAATTTGACAGACTGTCCCATTTACGCGCTCTACGGAACCGTTAGTTTGAGGGTGGTAGCTAGTGGTTTTTATATGTTTGATTGCAAGTATATTCAATAGGCTTTGGAAGACCTCAGAGAGAAACCCAGAACCACGATCTGAGAGAATTCGTTTCGGATAGGAATGTCTTAAAATGATTTTTTCTACAATAAACTTAGCCGCAACGTCTGCAGTCATGCCTTTAACAGCACTACATTCGATATAACGTGTCGCTAGGTCTACTGCTATGATGATTGAATTCTCTCCGGTCTCTGTGGCAGGAAGTGGCCCAACAAAGTCCACACCGACACATTCAAATACCTCTCCAATAGGGATCGCTTGTAAATTTGCTTTAAAAGGTTTATTCATGCGTTTACTTAAAGAGCAATCATGGCAACTGTTCACATATGTTTTAATTGCATTATACATTTTAGGGAAATAGTATCGGGTCCGCATGCGCCAATAGGTCTTATAAACGCCCATGTGTCCCGAAGTCATGTAATTATGCATAGAATATAAGATATCTCGCCGTAATAATTTTGGGACTACTAGTAAATCGTACTGTAAAGTTTGTTTATATAGCACCTCTTCTTTTAAAATAAAGCGTCTATACTTTTTCAATGTTAAATTTTGGATGATATTATTGCAAAATTTATCCTCGCGTTGTAATCGGGCTATGTCAATACCCTCTATTTCGAATATAGGAACGTCTTCAAAAGGGTCATGCTCATCGGGTGGTCTTATTGGATTTCGGGATAAACAATCTGCGTCTTTATGTATACGGCCTGCCCGGTGAATAACTTTAAAAGTATACTCAGATAGTCTCAAAGCCCATCGGGCAAGTCTCCCTGAAGAATCTTTAATTTTCAATAGCCAAATTAAGCTGTGATGGTCTGTTACAACTGTAAAGTTAATACCTAGTAAGAAATTCCTAAAGTGTCGTATAGATTCGACAAGTGCTAGACATTCAATTTCAGTTATTGAGTAGTTTTTCTCGGCTTTATTTAAACTACGACTATAATAAGCTATAGGGTATTCTTTCTCCTCATGCATTTGGACAAGGACTGAACCAATACCAATGAGAGAGCCATCTGTATGTAGGAAGGTTTCCCGACGCTCATCATAATGTCTCAAAACAGGAGCGGTTGTTAGTTTCTGTTTTAACTCATTAAAACTTCTTTGGCAATCCTCACTCCAAACAAACCGTTGATCTTTACGGGTCAGGTTGGTCATTGGTCTGGCAGTCATTGAGTACTTTTCTATATGTTTGCGGTAAAAATTACAAACGCCTAGGAAAGACTGTACACCTTTTAGGTTTTTTGGAGGTGGTATTTTTACAATGTCTTGAATCTTATCCGGGTCGAGTCCCACACCTTGTCCTGATACTATATGTCCGAGAAATTTAAGTGAACTATAGGCAAAGCTACATTTCTTTGGGTTTAGTTTAAGATTAGCTTTTTCTAGTCTTTCAAATATTATAGATAGACGCTCTAGTTGTTGATCAAACCCTTTTGAAAAAATTATCAAGTCATCTACATATGCTAAGACAACTGTCCATTTGAGACCACTTAAGACTAAATCAATCAACCTCTGGAAAGACTGGAGAGCATTACAAAGGCCAAAGGGCATGCGCAAATACTCATAAAGGCCTAGATGGCAAGTAAAGGCTGTTTTTGGTACATCTAATGGGTTCATTTCAATCTGATTAAAGCCCTGCCTGAGATCAATTGTTGAATAACAATCAGTATCAGCTAGGCTCTCAAGTAGATCTGTTATTCGTGGGATGGGATAAGATGCAAATCTCGTAACCTGGTTTAATTTGCGAAAGTCGATGCACATGCGCCATTCGCCCCCTGGTTTAGGGACTAATACTACAGGACTGGACCAAGGTGATATACTTGGTCTAATGAGGTTTGCCTCTAGCATATCTTTAACCTTTTGTTCAATTATTATTCTTTCGCTAGGTGCAGTCCTATATGGCTTGGAATTTATAGGTTCGGCTAGACCTGTATCAATGCTATGACGGGTGACTGAAGTGGAGGTTAACTCTTTCTCAGAGAAAGCAAACTGATGTATTTTTGTATTAAGAAATGATAGCAATTTAGATCTATCTCCAATGGTCATATCTGGGTTAACATCAATTTTATTAAGCTTTTCATCTAATTGTAAATGTATTTTACTTTGTTCTATTTCATCATTTTCGATTGAGATCTCATTAATCTCCACTTCAATTGGTACAGGTTCTATTTTTCCTATACAAGTGTTTCTATATATGGTGTGTTTTGCAGTTGAAGTGTTAGAAATTGGGATTGTAGTTGTTTTGTCACTAATTATAATTAGACATTTCGGGGAATAAATTCTAGTATACTCTGGGTTAAAATTGATCGGTTCGAAAATATATTCGCCGTCTTCAACTGAAGCCCCTGCAGTAACCCATTGTACGTTCATTGGTGATAATATGCAAGTCTCTATTGCTCTTAATTTGACCGATTCTAATAAAGTTTTATTGTTTCGTAGCAAAACTTGATCACCGTCACCACTGAAATGTATTGTGACATCAAAAAGTTTGCACCAATTTACTCCTAATAAGACTGAATGTGTCATATTATCGACTATATAGAATGTTACATCTTTGATAGTTTTTTGATATTCTACTGGTACAGTAACCGTTTTATTAAGTGAAATAGTATTGTTATTTGGGAGCCTGCCTAAAAAGGGTATACCAGGTCTGTAGCTTAAACCCAGCCGTGTTACCAGACTGAGTTTAATCAAGCATAGACCTGAACCGCTATCGACGGCTGCATCTATCTCTAAGTTGTTTATTTTTACATTAATCATTAAAACTTTTTCTGAAATTTGGTTTATGTCTAATTCTGTGCCCTTCCAATTGGAGCACTCGAGTTTGGGTCATTCGGGTTAGATTCAATCATTGGTGGTCTAGGTCGTCGCCCCGATAGCTGAGGACATTCGGGTTTAATATGGCCAATCTGACCGCAATGGAAACAAGTTCTAGGACCTCTATTAATGTTGTTGTTTTGTCTATTTTGGAAATTATTTGGAGGAAAGTTTCTATTATTATTCCCTTGGTAAGGACGGTTATTCTGATTGTAGTTTTGGTTATTGTTTCTGTTATATTGATTTTGGTTTTGTTGTGAGTAATTGGGTCGCTGTTGGGTAATTCGAAATCGAGATTCATCTGTAAATTTTCTCAAATCATCTGATAAGGTTTCTAGCTTTAATAAGGTTCTTTCATTTTTAATACTCAAATCGTTGATTTGTCTTTCCAGTGTTTGTATTTGTTTACTTTCATCTGGGTCTAATTGGTTCACTTGTACTTCTTCCTTTGGTTTAAAATCTCTATCAACTCTCATAAAGAGTTCCCGGAATTCACCGAGTGACTGTGGATTTATCAAGCTGATAAACGTCTTATAACACTCCGGTAATCCTGATTTGACATAACTCATCTTAATTTCATCACTCATTTGGGGATCAAACCGATCACATTTTTCTATTATTTTGGTAAAGTAAACAATGGGTGATTGTCCCGGTTTAAATTTACTAGTAGTTATATTGTCATGTAGGGCAGCTTTATCATTACTCAGAGGGTCGAATACAGAGATGAAGTCTCTTTTGACGCGGTTCCATGTGACCACGTTAGGGATATATTGTTGGGAAATAAACCAGCTCAAGGCGGCACCTCCAATATAACCATTAAAACGCTTGATTTTTTCAGCATCAGTGTTCCAATTATTGGTATTTGCAAGGGCGTCGAAACGCTGTAACCACCCATATGGGTCTTGGTTTTCATTTCCATTAAAAACGACTGGGTGTATCATGTCAGAATTAGACATTCTCACAGAGTGAGGGTTCTGGGTATAAGTGTTTTGGATTCGATTAAGTGGATTCTGTCTAGAATGTATAATACTCAACATAGACTGGTTATTCAACAATGGTCTTAATGGTCGTACTTTAGGTATGTTTACAGACAGGAACTCAGTACTTTCTACTACCCTTGGGACTACAGGGAGTTCGCGAACTTCTGGTTGTGTGTCAGGGCTATAAAATTCTGATATAGAAGCTATCCGTTCTCTTAACCGCCTTAGCGGGTTATCACTGATAATATTATTCGGGGGAGATCTTAATTCTTCGATATAAGGATCGTCAATATAATTACTTTGGTCAGATAAACAGGGTTGGACAAATGGAGTGTCTGCTCTTGGTGGCTTTTCAGTGTTTATTATTTTAAGACTAAGACTACTCTTTTTGATTTTCTTTATTTTTCTATGTTTTCTATATGCTGATTCTGATTCGAATAACCGAACAATTTCGCTATTGGAGTTGTCGTGAGACGAACTCTCACTTGGTGAGAGTGTCGTCGACTTCTCCGAACTTGATGAAGACTTTAGTGTGTGTTCACACTTATCAATCTGGTCAGTATCGCTTATTTCGTCTACGTTATCGCTTGCTTCTGCCGTAATTGAAAAATGTGACCACCCAATGGGTTTGACAATATGTATCTATTATACAAACATATATCGTTAAAATTGATTTCATATAATCAATTTATTTCTCATTACTATGTAACCTTAATAATTTATTTTTTATATTTTAATTTGATTTACTTCATTATCTATAGTTATGACTGAACATTAAGATTTAAAGTTATATACATATATTTACAAATTTACTATACACAAATTAGACGTCATGAATTAGTTCTATACTTGGTCTACGTGAGTAAATATAACGTCTGCTGTTCGGTTCTACTTGGGTCTTATCAATGTTATATTTACAACAGATTATATTTACTATTATAACGAGTAAAATTACAGGTATTATTACAATCATACTTAATGTAAAGGGATCCTTTGTTTGTATTTCAAAAATGAGTATTATTGACTTGCAAAACTCATCATGTCTACATAGTTTTGGTTTGAGATTATTAAGATCTAAACTTGGTCGTTCTATTGCAAGGTAGGGTGAATCGAATAGTTTACTATTAGTTTTACCTGATAACCAGTCATTACCAATGTCATTCAAAATACTCCTCATTTCTAAGAATTTAGCTGGTAACATATTTAATATCCTTTTTAAAATGGTCTCATTAGATAGTTTAAAATTATATTGAAAACGTTTCTTTCTCGAATTGTGTTGAGTAAATTCTGATTTAAGGATCGTTTTCTTAGCGGTTAAAGAATCATTGGAGTTTTTGCAAAATTTTGTTAGGGGTGCCATAAAATAATGTGTAAAGTCGATTTCACATGAGGCTGTGTCTTGGTTGCTAGCGTTATACTCAATAAGTTGTCTACACGGGTTTCGATATACAATTGTTATTTCTAATAGACTATTTGATTCTACTTTTGTGACAAATATGATACACAAAATTAACACTGTATATTGTATGGCTCTCCCAGGGAGTGGACTATTGATTCTACTTCCGCTCTGTTGATAAGCGGTATGGTATTGTAATTCAATTTCTGTTTGTTCTCCTTTTTCTCTACAACTAACCCGTGACATAGGTTTTTGTATAATAGGTGAGTCTGATGGAGTTGGGGATTTTATTGGTCTCAATTGTCTCATGAGTTGCTCACGTCTGGCTAAGTAAATTTTTGACCACCAGAACAGAATCATTATAAGTATTACTATTACTAGACCCATTATTCCGACAAGCATAGGGTTTGTCGTATCAGTATAATCAAAATTCATTGGTTTAAAATTAGTATCGATTTTATTAAAGCTGTCGTGGAACTTTTTAGTAAGTTCATTAAAATCCACTGAACTCAAATCTGGCATCAATTGAAAATTGATGGCACTTGATAACATTTCATTAAAAGAATGTTCAAGATTGTAATGATATGCATGGCCAAGATATTCGAAAGTATCAATTTTAAAAGACATGCTTTTCGGTAATGAAAACACAAAGTCTGGGCAGTCTATACTACGTTTATTTATGATAATTTGAGAACTCCAGCAAAAAATCAATATATGATCACCTATTACCTTAAATTGAATCATAGATTTGAGAGGGTACAGATATTTATCACTACATTCGCCTAACTTCCAATATTTGCTTGTCTCATTTGTAGGTCTTTCAGCTTCACAAATATCCAGAGCAGTTCCTATCAGATCAGCTTTTGTAGTAAAAATGTTATCAGGTACATTGAAGACACAATCTAGTTCTTCATTATAGATTATTTTCTTAGGGCCTACATATAGTAAATGGCAGATGTTTCCATCGAGTTTATTACTTGTATAAAGGCTAAAATCATCTGCTTGCATTATGTATGTTTTTGTTTTAATTAATGGTATATCAAATAAGATATCTAATTCTGAGGTGGATGAATCTAGTTGACAATATTTAGGCTCAGATAGTTTCATGGGACATTCATCATAACAGGGAAGAGTGAAATTGAAAAGGTCTAATAAAGCTAAATCAATTTTATTCTCTTGCCATCTGTGGTACACTAAATCGATCTTATCTCTTGTTCTAATCAATTGAGAAGCAAGTGTGGCAATTATAGCTGCCTTTTTCGGCATGTTATTATTGATGATCTCCAATGCATTTGAGAATGCCCTTAATTGTTTACCTATTTCAGTAACTTGTTTTTCAAGAGTCTCTACTGAACTGGTTAGGTGTAATTGGTTTTCCTGTAACTGTTTTATGTTTGCTCTCATTACATCTTGCGCTACTTTTAATTCTCGAATTTGTTCTAAGGCTTGTGTACTTAGTACAATAGAAGCTATTGATGTTCCTATGGTGGCAGCTCCTGCTACTAAAGTAAATGCACCTAGAGCAATTAAACCTATTCCTCTCTTAGTTCGTGAATATATAGTCCCGATAGACTTTTCAGTATAGGGAGAACATAGTTTATTCATAGGATTGAGAAACGAATCATTGTATAATTTATCACACCATTTATATAACTGTATAGCTGAGACATTTGTCAACTCAAATTCATTTTCGCTTCCCAATTGAAATATTGAACAAGGTGATTGATATTTAATTTTCATATACACTCTGTTTAAACCTGTTATAACAGGTTGAGACGTAGTTCGCCATACTATAGGTGATGATTTTACTAGACTACAGTTAGTATATACAAGAGAGGAAATGATTATCAGTATTTTATATAAATACATTACTCTATTTACCACCATAATTAATACAATTAATTATGGCTAATAACTAGATATAATTTTTATATAAACTTGATAGGATCGATGTAAATGAATTATGATCAAGGTTTAGCATGAATTTGAAATAAATACCGAGTATAATACAAATGAGTATAAGGAGTAAGATTAAGTATATGTTTACTAGCATTTCGATTGTTTTATAATTATATCAATAAGATTGGTTTATAAGGCTGATTCTAGAATACCACTATTTTGACATAAATTGTTTTGCAAATTTCCCCGAGTAATAATTGAGTCGTCGTCACTGTAATTTATTAATACAATTTGAGATTGTTCTTCAGGCTCGATACTATTATTTGGCGGTTGCCTTTGTATATCATTGATATTTATTAAAGTCTGGGATACATTGGCTACTAATTGCCTAGATAATCTTTTGTTTAAATATATTTTCAGCCAACAATATATGAATATTAGTAGTAAAATTACAAAGCTAGTGCCTGCTACTGTAACACTGTTGGGTGAGACAGAAAATTGAAAATCTGATGGGTTTATAGTAGCATTTATTTTATAAAAACTGTTTATAAACCACATGGGTTAGTATATAATATATATATATAGTATATTAAAGGGTTAATTGTTAAAATAAATCTAGTTAGTCAGTCAAGATTGACTTTACTTAACTATTTTTTTAAATGGTTTGCCCTATAAATTTTATATAACAGGCAACCGAGGGTTCAAAAATATAAAAGATTAGATTTTTCAGTATAATATAGTTACGTAAAAGTGATAGTTTTAATTACAATTGATGTAGGCTATCAGTAATGTTAATATAAGACTACAATTAGTGTTGTTTTAATACAGGTCCTTGTATTAATTCTTATAGAATTGTTACAAATTTTGGTTAACTATGCTAAATTAACAGTTTGTATTCTGTTAAAAGCCCCAAAATCCTGCTTAGAGCTCGTCATAATGTAATGTTTAAAAAGTGTCTCTAACACAAAGTTGCATCATATTAATTAATTCAGGGACAATAACCACACACATATACTTTATCGCGTGAACAATCTGGCTTAACTAATCATTTCGTAGTATGCCCCCTGGCCATAGACATATTAGTGACTGTATATATATATATATATTTATGCAAACGGATAACGTACGATTTGGATTTTTTAATAGAGACGGATCGATTAATATTTGAAAACAATATAAGTCATTTGCAATTATTGTCTTATCTGATTTAAAGGTTTTATTCTAAGGGTTGTAACTCTATGTCACTGAGATCAAATAGGGTTGTATCTAAAGTTTCATTATCAGACTCATCAGACAACCAAGAAGAGAAAGAATCAAAGGATGATTCATCAAGAGTTTCTATATCAAGGTCTGAGGTTATAGCTTCACTTTCATCGTTAACTAAATATTTATCAATGAGTTTTGATGATCTTCCTTCATTGTCACCTAACTCTCTATTTAATTCAAGTAAATTTGATAACTCATTTATAGTGAAGTAATCACTTGACATAAACAATTCTAGGAGAATTGTCTTCTCGATTATTGATAATAAGTCAATCAATGAATCCACACATTGAGTCATTGAAGTCAGG
>CAJPIZ010000182.1:7652-31147 GCA_905368565.1 Medioppia subpectinata
TCTCTCTCTCTCTCTCTCTCTCTCTCTCTCTCTCTCTCTCTCTCTCTCTCTTTCTATGTTTTGTGTTATCTTTTTGAATGTCTTTAATATATTTATCAAATATTTTATTTGATGACAACATTTCACAGCAATATTTAATTATTGACTTAAAGTACAATATAGAATTTTTAACGTATTATTAATGTCTGAGAAATATTCTAATGATTTGTATAGTAAATAAAATGTTAGACTTTTTCAAATTCTGTTTAGCATTAACTCAATCGCCAATCGTTGGAGAATTACATTAAATTAAATTAATTTAGAAAAGCATTCATTCGTTTCATTGGTTGTAAAGTAGAGGAAAAAAGAAAAGAAGACAAACAATTGATAGCAAAATACAGACAACTCTTTGAAGATTACATATATTTATGACATAGAGATACGAAAAAGTGATCTGAAATGAAAAAGAGAGACAATAACTGCTTATTATTGAGAGTGAGAAGCGTTTTGGTGTTTTTGAAGACCAAATGCTTTGTTTGTCATTATATCTTATTTAATGAGAAACTGTTTCTCATATTATTTCTCCATTTATAGGCCTAAAGAATATTCTATTCGTATCTCAAATAAAACACAACTCATTAGAAGTTTGTGTTTCAAAAATAGTTATGTTTTGGTTTCTCATGTAATACAAGACATAACAAACAGATTTGTTTGAATTAATTAATTGAATTCAATAACGACATCAATATTAACATTAATTATAATGTGTGCGAATTTAGGGGCTTTTAAATAGATTACAATATTCTATAACATTTGTTTCGTTTTTTGTAATTAAATGAGAAAATAAAATTTTTAATTAATATATTTATATATATATAATTCTCATGTATATATAATAATAATTAATCTGTTTTTCATTATTAAATATAATCGTAAATTGTATCATATTTTTAATGTTCAAATTATAATGTATTTATTGTTCATAATTGTGTATAACTTTGAGAAAACTATACATATATTTGACATTCGTTTGCGTCAATCAATACACGGAATATACATTAGAGTATAGTATAGTATACTATAGTTTTATTGTTAATTTCCACAATAATCGTGTGTTTTCTTCAATTGTTGTAAAGTATTCATTCATTTGTAACATATATATAATATTCTGCGAGTTTTTGACTCAAATATAATATATATACACAACATTTGGTATTGAAGTAATGGCCAAATAGTTTTCATTATAATTCAGTTGTAATCCATTAATTCCGTCAAAAACTTATATTAAATGAGTTTTTATATATGTTTTGTTGCGATTCATTATATAATACTCGCATTAAATTTACATAAATATTAAATTCTGTATTAATATATATACAATAGACTTATGTATATATTGTTTTTGATTTAATTCTGTCGAGAATTTAGCGAACTTTACGTATATTTCATTTGAAAACCGGAAATAAAATATTTTAAAACAATTTAAAAGCTATTTTTTTAAATTAAAGTTAATGACAAATAATTCATTGTTTTTTTGTTTGTGTCAAAAAACAGAGAATTGATTGATTGAGAATGGGATCCGGTATTGGAGTGTCATATACTGTAATGACTATAGTCTACACACTTTTTTGTTAATACATTTTAGATTTTATCGTACAATACAGTAAGTCTTGACAATTGGGATATAATTAGCGATTATTTCTCATACAATAAAATAATCGTTATATTCATTAAATGATTTCAAAATTATTATATAATATATGGCGACAAAAATCATCGAAAAATGGTACCAATTGTTTATTTAATAATACATTGAATAACAAAAAAATATATATTATATGAATATAACATAACTGTATGTTTGCATCAAATATTTAAATAGTATCTTAATGTGGTTTTTATGAGAAAAATCTGGTTTTTGACTCACAGTTGTAACGATCGCTAATAATAAACCGCAAAATGTATAGCTCTGTGCGAATGGTATTGAATTGACAATGAATTTTAGAGATGGTGTGTATCTGTTGTGTAGGAGGAAAGGGAAGGGCGTTGGATGGATGCGGTGGTCAGTGAAGGGATCATTCGGTGAATCTGGTGCACGCCTTCTTCCACTTGCATTGTGTACACCACGAGTCCCTGTTGTCCATACCATACACTTTCCTACACTTACGACTCTCGCCTCGGCCTCGCTTTGAGGGCGAGTTTTTATTGGGCGACGACTGGAGTATTGTTGTGCCGATTGTCAGACCATTCAGACCATTGATGGCATTAGAGACTCGATTATTATTGCTGTTGAGTCGCATGTATTTATGGTTAACGCGCGGCGATTGCAGCGAAACCGGTGGAGCACTGGTTGCATATTGATGTAGATGTGGTCTATAGCCCGTCGAGAGCGGAGATATGCCCGGAATGTTGATCGGAGTGGTCGACAGCAATGACTTTTGTTTGCTTTTAAGCGTTACGTTAGTATTAGTGCCGTTATTGTTATGATTAACATTCGTTTGATTGGTATTATTGTTGGCTTTAATGTTATTATTATTACTGACATTAATATGAATGCCATTCAAAGAATTTAGATCATTATTGAATTGTATGATCTTGTGATCCAAATCCGAGTTGCGTTGCCTTCGCTCGTATTCGTGATCCTCTAAGTGACTGAACGTCGGCGCCGACGACGACTGGGCGAAGAATATGTGCGTTTGCGGCGATGGAGTGGGACTTTGGCTGCCGGTCTGACTGCCGTCGTTGGAGATCGACGGCGATTGTGGGACTGAATGAGATGATGACGAGTTGGACGACGACGAGCCCACAGAGTTCTCATCGATTTCGATCTCTGTGTAGTAAAACTCTTCCTCTCGATCGCTGCTCTCGTCGTTGAGATCACTTCGACTACAGAAACACAAAACAATTCAATAATCCATTAGTTATGACATTATATGACAGTATATATCCGTTCCGTCAATAAATAATTACTAATCTCTTGTAAACTCTAATTACTGAACACTCATTACTGTACGCTATCTCTCCCTTCACTTCCCTAACCATTGCGTGAATTCGTGAAAAATAATAACTTAATTGAGAATTTGAGCCCCGATTGAGACAAATTCTATCCGAAATTGATTGCATAGAAATATTACAGCCATTATTGTAATCAACAGATGATTTATTTAAAAAATATAAGACATCTCTAATTGAAATGATAATAAATTCCAAAAATTTATACGAAATGAGAGGAAATTGAATAAATTTTTTATTGAAATAATTATTCTTCATTAAAATGCATTCAATTCTGAATACTTCTAACTAAAAGTGTCATTTGGAAGTGTCTGTTAACATATACCACACACTAACACATACACCGACACATCCAATGCTCTCTTACACTCCGATTGTTATCATTTGTAAACACAATAAATGTAGAAATAAAAGTCAAATAAAAAGATAACTTAAAGAGTTTTTTTTCCAACAAATAATGGCAAAAATCAATAAATAAAGAAAATCATTAATAACACAAAACAAGAGCACAGGAAAGCACTAATAGATTTAAAATACTAGAGACAATGTTCTGTAGCACTAAAATGCCGTGTTTTGAATGATACAAATTGCTGATTGCCTTTAAAGTCACAAAAACAATATTAATTAGTTTGAAAATCAATGTTTCACATCAAGAAAAAGGAGATTCACTTCTAATGCATCAACAAATTTATTGATGAAAAACTAACACTCATTACACTTATCACTAAAACCGGTCAATCATTACACAACCACAGACTGATCCGTATTATTCTCTAACCCATCGTTTCTAAACGAGTATCGATTCCTAGTGTATAAGTTATACAACACTGTAATAGACATCTAAAGCTATATTATGGTAAATATGACATACAATCGAAATGGAAATCTTAACGATAGGTAACAAAAAGAGATGTTTATTATTATTATATATGAAATACAAACCCGAGATGTTGTGTGCGGACATGTTTCTCGATTTGTTGGCAGTGCTCGCTTTGGTGAAGACATCCGGGCCAAGTGCACTTGTATATGATTACTGTCACACCATTTGTATATAAAGTACACAATTAGTTATAAGTTATGACAAGTATTTCGTTTTTATTTATATCTATATCTATAATAAACGGTAATAATTGTGTTTACGCTCAGGAAGTCGAGGCGATTTGGGACTACACGACAGACTCATCAGAACCATCGCTGCCATACAGTCGTCCATTACATCGTCCTCTGAATTACTGGGTCTTCGCTTTCGACCACTGGATATGCAATAAAAAATGAGATATATATTAGCAAAACGGTGTGTCGTCTATGAGTTCCGCAATTCAATGAACTTATAATTTTGCAAATTAGATGTACTTATAGTCGCATCAAATCATCAACATAAAAAAAGGTATCCAAACTTTTTTTTATTCATTATAAACCAATATATGAATCGCATAATTAGCACTGTTTTTACGCTTTTATATCCACTAAATATCCATAGCTTAAGCCGTAATGACATATCATTAGAGAAGGTTTTGTGCTTTAAATTGAAGCCATAATATGGGTTTTGCATTTCGGGTGTGCAGTGGATGTACGGCACAGCACAGGACACCGACCCAATCATAACTGACAATCTCTTCCAAACTTATAGGAGGTTAACACGCGATACGATAACAAACTTGTATTTTGACGCTTACTCTCATTTTGATAGCACTTGGCGTTCAAATTGTCTAATACTTTAATAGAGTCTAATAGTCCACAAGTATTACAGACGCCATATATTAATCGTTTCTCTCGCTCTTCGGCTGACGATTAATATATTTGATAAGACATTTCGCACCACAAATAAAACGGTACATTCAGTTAAAGGCAACTCTTTGTTTTTCACTTCAAAAACATACCTTTTATATCAATTGAAAGACAATAAGGGAAACAACAACTATTGCTTCACTTTTTATGTGCGAATCGTGAGCCGAGAATTATTATTATACAAGTCTTTGTCATTATTCACAATATATTCTTTCTATTACTTTATATAGAATTTGTTTTTTATATAAATCTTTTTGGGGTTTAGTTTTAATCGTCTCTTGAAATTGTGAAGTAAGCAAACGATGGCATATATAGTATAGTGTTTTTATTTATATCAATACATTGGGTGTCATATGAAATGACAGAATTTTTTGCCGTACACAACATGATTGTCATCGCATTGTTTGAATCGTTGCATTCATTACATGACTTTCTCTTAACTCAAACTCAACTTTATTTTAGTGTTTATTTAATGTCTTTCATTGAAATGTTTTTTCTCCGTTTCTTTAAGTACTTTGCTGTTGATCTTTAGCTCTCAAACAAAAAAAGTATATACTTTTAGATTAACTCCAATTCTTAGACCAAAGGAAAGAAAAGGGAAGATATGGTGAGAGAGATGATGAGATGATGGCATCGCAGCGCATATATCACTGGATGTGTTTGTTTTCAATGAGATCTGCGATTCATTAATGAAGAGAGAATGAGAAGAAGAGAATGGATTGGAAAGGGATTGAGAGAATAGATTGAATTCACCAAATGTTGAGATAGTATTTAATTGGTGGCACTTATGAGGCGCCAGAAAGACTGTGACCGAGAGTCCACCTAAACCTATGGATGGTATGGCATATACGATACGATATACCGGTTCTATTAGTTTCCTAGTTCTTAACGGACTACCAGTTTTTGCCACCAGTACTGTATCAATGCTCTGCCCTCTCTTTCTCTCCCATTTTCTCCCTCTCTTTATGTAACACCAAAATCATCGACGCTTTTGCCAAATGATCAGAGAATTGTGATTATCAGCAGAATATAGTTTTTTAATGCCTCCACTTGTGTGTAGGGCTCCGGTGTTAGGAATAGCCGTCAGCTAATTATATAACAAAATCGTTTTACTATTCAGTCCTCGTATTCAACGCAAACCCAATGGATCTTTACTTTGTATATATATCACTAAAACAGATCAATAATGCAATACTAAACCAAACCAAATAAAAATATAATTACAATACACACAACACACACATCACTGTATAATCAATAAAATTCAAATTGAAATAAATAATTACTGCATTTCTTAATTCTTAATCTCAAAAGCCTATCAATACTTTTAAAACAATCAATTATATACTTATCAGAGGTATGGCGTAAATATCACTACATTTTCCCTGCTTTATGTCATCGTTAAACAAACTAAACATTACGTTTAAAATAAAAAATTCTGACAAAACACTTTCATCAATCCATCAATGATTTTATGATAAAATTAATTCTAAATATTCGTGATTTGATTTGTTTTTTGTGCCAATCTTTTGCTACAATCAAACAATAGATAATTTTGAATGAAAACGCATAATAGATAACATGTATCGATACGTGTGTTGTGTGTCAATGACTAAAAGGATTGCGGTTTTTAATTATAAACAGCCAATAATTGACAACAATTGGCAATTATATCGATAAACAAATCGACAGAAAATGACAGAGAATTTCGTGCAGAAAAAAATGACAGAATTATAAATCGGATAAAAGTGTAAGAAATACATCAAAAAAGCATTTGTGAAAATAGACACAAATGAATAAGGAATACAAAAAATAGCCGATTGTCTTGTATTTGTTTGCAAAATGCACGCAAAGAAATAGTGCCGTAAATGCAAGGAATACTGGGAGGAAAGAGAGCAACCATTAGAGCAATGTTTGCGCAAATGCTGTGCCAAAGGAGTGACAAAATAGGAGATTATTTTGGGAATAGTTGTGATCAATAAAATGTTTCCAACCGTAGAGTCGAGTGAATAGTATATTGAGATTGAATGAGAAGAAGCAGGAAAAGAATGAACATAATGTCAGCTGATTCTCTCTCAGTCTCTCTCTCTCTCTCTCTCTCTCTCTCTGTCGGCGATGACTTCTTCTTCTCGCTCTTCTCTATTTCCTACTCTTCCTCTTTAGTGATGTGTTCGACAATAAACTCGTTATTTATTCATTCATTCAGTCATTCATACATTGGATTTTGGCTTTAATTTGTGCATAAATTGAGTCATCAGTCGATATCAGATATAAGTTTTTATATGTATTGTATATTATTTGCTAAACTCTTTTATGTGAATCCAAATAAATGGACGGTTAGGTTATGGCAAACACAACACACACTGACATTCAATCGACTCGATTCTGGTTTTTTGTTGAAACAAATACTAAAATACAAAACAGATTGACAGAGAAATAAGACTATAATTTCTGCTGACACTCAGCTGTTTCTATGCATTCCTTCCATACATTTGCAAAACAATCAATACATGAAATGTACGTAAAAACGAAATGTGAATAACTTTAGACAAACTTATATATGGTATTAATATATATATATGAAAAATTGCTGTACATATCAAAACATCTGCATTTATATACACAACGAATGCGTCAGAAAATAGACAAAAAATTGACGAAAAGCTCTTATAATAATAAAGTCATTATAAGGAAAGTTAAATAACAATCAATTTTTATTCATCTTAAAACATGGTATATAAACACACAGTGTATGTGATATTAGGTTTCAGATTCATATATTATAATCGATACAGAATTCAACGAATTTTCATACAATTCTTAATTCTTTTCGTTTAACTAATAAATAATTAAATAAAATACTAGTTATTCAGTACTATTGCAAAGTGAATGACTGTTTTTGGTTTTAAAATATAATGTTTGCTATTATTGATATATAAATACATTTAAATAGAAGAATAGAGAGACACACGATTTGCAGCTAAAATAATATTGACATTAATTCTAATGTTAAGTTCATTTGTATTGAGATATAACCAAATTCACAGCTATTTTACACATTATATGCATTTAGAGATTGCTATAAGCGTTATAATCGGTCCAATATTTGCCAATCGATAGCTATTAGAAACTAGAGATTGTGTTATTGAGAGAGAAATGTGTGATTGAATTGATGGGTGAGAATAATTGAGTAATATATTTGAATAACTGTTTTGGTAGTTAATGCTTGGGTGTAGTATTAGGCCGTGGAATTGAGTACCGAATATACATACATATATACCATACATACACTGACCATGAAGTCAAGGTATGAGTTGATGTATTATTTAGATGTGATAATTAAAATTTTGATTAATAATAGTTAAGCGATTGTAATATAAATGTTTTATTTTTATGTATAATTCAAAATACCGGTAATAATAGTGTAAGTGTTAGCCAATAGGGATGGCGTTTAAAAGAAATGTTTGGGCACTTTTAGCTGTGATTCTGTGTATGAAACGCTAGTTTTAAGTAGCGTTCAATTGAAGGACAGCCAAACAAATTGTGATATTAATAGCTTTTTCAATGAATTATCATTTTGTGGAAGTAATGCTTAATAGAGAAAATGTTAGCAACAAAAACACAATCAGTGGGTTTTGGGATGACTTTGAGACCACAAACAGCTGCGATGTTAGGGCTGAGAGGAAGGCCGAAGCCGGCAAACAGGTTGACCTCGAGAATAACATTGCATGCATTTTGCCGGTAAGACAAGTCTTACACCACATATCAAAACGCTATCATAACTGGTATTTCTAACACCAAAACCAAACAGCATTGAAGACACATAAGAAGGACCCTCTCTATGGCGTTGTCGTGTTTGCATAAAGAGCAGCACAAGAGAGACCCACCACAAGATATCAGAGGGCGTGGACCGCCATTAGCTGCCATTTTGGCTGCAAAAAAGCGTACTCTCGTATGTCAGGCCCTCTGCTTCCCAATCACAATAACAAGTGGTATATCAAGTTCTCCTTGAGATCAAAGTAGCCAACAATCCATACGTCAGTCCATTCCCAACACTCAATAACACATCCAATGCTGGCAACAGAACCGACTTTTTATCATTTTTATTATTATTACCGCATTATGTATTATACGCTGCACTGTATTTGGTTCACTATATTCACACTTCACAAAAATACTGTACACTAATCATTATAATTAACCGACAATTAGTTGTTCGCAACTAAATCTACATTAAATACTCCTCTAATCTAACGGACCATTAAATACAATGATTTTCTTTTGCTATGTTTGGTCTGAATTTGAAAAGCAATTAGTTGTGAGAATAGCTTTATTTAATACAAAGCCAATACTCTGTATCCTTGTCCAGCCCTTCCCGACCCGTTCCCAGTCATGTCAGGGCTTACTCTGTGCTGTAAATCGACTCTAAGTTGGAAACCATTTCGAAATACTCTATCATTATTTGACTGTAGAATCCATATAATAAGTGACAGAATATCTCTCAAATTGTAATGTATTTCGCAATTCATAACATATTGAAAGTCTGTGGTTTCGGGGGTTAGAGTTTCCACTGACAGGAATTGTCGTGTAATTAAGGCATTCTCTAAATGAGTATTTTTCTCAAAACAAATTTCAAGAGGTTTTCGATCAAAACCTTAAACTAAACGAGAATTAAATGAGAACCAGTTGTGAGGAAGAAGGGGTCTCTCATAGTAAACACCATTACTCTCTGTAGTGTAAAATATACTCAATTTATGTTCGTATTGCAAGTGTTGGCAAAATACAATAAACAAAAAAAACTATAAACCAATGTTTTTTATAGCGGAAGTGAAAGTAGACTTAAATATGTTTTAATCACTAATTATTGGTCTCTTTTGGTGTTTAAAGAATTTGCTATAATTTATTTCATATAATTCAATCATTTTTTCTATGCATCACTTTTGGAAAAAGCAAAACTCAATTATAATTAAAGGAAACCCTAGTTTTTCTACTTCTGTATTGATATTCAAGCCGAGAATAAATATGAAAAAATAAATAACACTAAAAAATAATGGTTTATATATACAGTACTGATTGCAAAGAACCGGGTTTTCGTGTAATTTTCAGGTTTTATTTATAAAATACACATTTGTTCACAAAAAACACTATTGAAATTCAATAAAGTGAACGTACAGTACAATGGATTGTAGCGTAACTGATGTATACTTTTTGTGTTGTACTCTACAGTGCATTATATTTGTATTTTATTTACACTATATTTTTATACCATATATTATATAATATATTATTTCAATTGAGAATTAGGACAAACATTAGAGTCCAGACATGAATCCGATGTAAAATCATAATAATATCGGATATACAGTGTTTAAAAAAGCTCTATTCAAAAATAAACTACACTATAATTTAAAATACATTTCTATATTTAATTATTGCGAAACTAAACTAATTTTAACACAAAAATATTATAATATATAAAATTATTTATGAAATGGTAAGCAATTAACGCATTCGTTATAAACGCAATCCATTGGTCTCTTCATTAGCCGTTTGTAGAAAATCAATGTTTAGTTATTTTATTATTTTTCTCTCGTCTCATGAAAATCAGTTCACATTATTATTTCATTGGTAAACAGTTTTAATACAAATTACATTAAATACTTATCGCATAAAATTGTTTAAATGCAAAGTTTGATTTGCAAAAACATAATTAACACACTTTTATTAGTGCTCATAGTTTTCCCTTTTCTCTCACTCACACCAAAGCCTCTAATTTTCTCAGATTTTCTTCAATTTTTTGTTCAATAAGTGAACACAAAACACAAGAGTTGAGTAAAAACCAAACAAAATGTTGTATGAATTATGTCATTCATGTAATAATGTAATGTATGTAATGATTAACAGTAATCAACGAGATTTCGAAATCACAAAAACAACACAACAAAATTTTATCGACAAAAAGGTTAGCGTTTTTTGTTATCAGTTATGAAATAATAAAAATGAGAAATGAGTTATTGTTTTCCAAAATTTGGTGGAGAACTATAAGGACTCACTTGTCATTGAATGCCATCAAAACAATTGTTTGTTTCATTTAGAAATATTTTAAACACTTATTAAATGTGAGAAAATCATTGAAAGTTAAATACAAAAAACAATAAGCCTTTGAATGAATGAAAAAAAAAATGAAATAAAATGAATGAATGAATGCTTACTTCTGAACGTTGGGGACATCGATGTGTGAACTCATGGATGAGTTGGACACCGACGACGACATGGATGAGGTCCGTCGGCGCAACTGTTCGGCCGCCTGTCCGTCGAGTGCGAGCTTCGAGTAATCGGTGTCCACCTCCTGGAGTCGGGCGGACTTTCGGCTCTCCATGAGTCGGATCTCATCCAATCGTCGCTTCACTTTAATCGCCGTCTGATTGATGAGTGAGTTGTGGTTCGCGCTGTTGGCGGACGCGCTGTCGATGGCGAGGAAGACTTCGTCGGTGGACACGTTATGGCAGTCGACAACTCCCGACACTTCGCGGCCGTTATATGTCAGGTATATCTTCTGTCCGGCGTTGAGGTGTGCGGCGGATACGGCCTGAAAGCCGGGACCGATCAGCTGTTGGGCCGAGTAGTCGAGCGTCACTTTGCGGCCGTTGAACACGTTGTCAAAGAGTACCGAATAGAGTGTATCTCTTGTGTCAACACTACTACTCTTCGCGGCCTTAATAATGCCGGAGAAGTAGTGTCTGTCTAACGGCGCGCACACTCTGGTCCCCAAAATGGATCGTTTGGCCAAACGTTTGCCACAAGACATGGCCTCTCAATGGATGTGATGGTTGCGGACAATGCAAACACTTCCCCAAAAACAACAACACTTTTGCGAGAATCGCTTCTGCGCTCTACTCCTTCACGCGTCCATCCAATCCATGGATGTCTTCCCAGTCATGGCTTCTCCGCAATACTATTCTCGTTGTTGTTGTTAACACTTCCAGTACTATGTCTTCAGTGAAGATGTTTGACACAAATTCAGTTCATTTGAGTCATTATTGAAACACATTTCGCGTCAATTCTCGCGGAAAACAAATGATTAAAAATAAACTAAAAAAGCGATAAAAATGAAGAATAAAAACAGAGGAAAAAATTGGACACAAAAAAAGTGTAGTCTTTGTGTTGTATTGTCACACAAAAGAGTAGATCACTTTTGATCGGATCTCTTCGTCGGGTGATTGAGTGGTCAATCGACGGCTTCGGTCAGCGTATGTGATAAGAATCGGTGGCCAAAGAGTGAGACAATCCAATCAAATCTAACGATAGTATTGATAGCATTGACGACACAATACAAAGGCTGTGAAGAACTCCAACGAGTCTGCAGTCGTCGCACTCTCTCTCTCCCTATCTATAGACAACACTCTATGGCTCTCACAGTCTCTCACAGTCTGTTCGCTCAGTCAGTGTTGTTGTTATTCTCTCTCATCAGCTGTTCTCTCGGTTCTGTTCGCTCTCTCAGTCTCTGCACCACAACAACAACACCAGTGCTCACAACCAGTGCTCACATGTGCTGCCACTCCATGAGTGTGCGGCCAACACATGCACTCACTCTATGCCCGCACTTCCCATACACTCACAGCCGGTCTCACTGTCGACCCCTCTCTCGCTCTCACTCTCCCCTCTGCACAGCGTTATCAACAAACAAAAGCATGTGATGCCTGTGTCTTGTGATTGGCTCACAGCGTAACCCACTTCCCTATTGGCCAACCATAGTGTGTGTGTATGTGCTGTACAACACATACACCGGTGCTGTGCTGTTGTGTAGTCACTACACTGTAGTGCAGGGGTAGTAGTATTGCCAGTGTTGTCAGTACTGCCAGTAGTGCCACAATTGCCGCACACCGGCAGTGTGTCTGCCGGCAATCCACACACATATCCGCACCAATTGTGGACACACTATGTCTTGCACTCAATTCAATTAAATTATATAAACACCGATAGTTAGCATTCAATTAGATTCTCCTAAACCTATCCTTCCCCGCATCTCTCTCTCCCACCCTCTCTCTCCCCTGTCTTTGTGTGATGTAATGAGCAAAAAAGCCTGGAGGGAGGGGGAGGAGAGAGAGAGAGAGAGAGAGAGAGAGAGAGAGAAACAGAACCGAGAGAACAGCTGATGAGAGAGAATAACAACAACACTGACTGAGCGAACAGACTGTGAGAGACTGTGAGAGCCATAGAGTGTTGTCTATAGATAGGGAGAGAGAGAGAGAGCTGAAGCATTTGTGTGGACCGGCAATACAATAGAGTGCAAAAGTGATGATCATTTGCATTGGAATGGGATGTGAGGCATAGCTGTGAGCGGCGACTGTGAGCCCACACAACACATGCATACAATTGTGGACACAATTTGATTACAGCGAGAAATGCCGTAAATATGTCACATCAGCCTTCCTTTCAAATTGAATTCTGTTTGTTAGACATCACTCGACCACAGGTTACCACTCGGGCTATAATACACATACACTTACCACTCAAATGCAAATCCTTTCCGTCTAATCAAAAAGTGCACACAAAATATTTCTCTCATTACATCAGCTCTTCATACGGTATATGAAATGAATTCATTTTCAGTGAGATTTACTCACAGATATTGGGATAGAAAGAGAAAAACAAAGATTAAAGGGTTTTACACCTTTGGTTTGGCATTTCTAATCATATTATATGGTATTTTGTTGTCGTCGTTAATGCTTATCAAGACTTCAATTAACTGAGAGTCAAACTTACGTTAGTTTGAAAATATGTTTATTATTTGCTAGAAATTATATTTCTTTGTGTGAAGTTTGGATTCATAGATAGTGAGTGCATATGAAGGCATCACTATTGAGAAATGTTGTGAAGGCAAGTGAAATGTCCATTTAATGGTTGGCATCACTGCATCTGTTAGTACAGTACATACAGAATATATAATTTTGCAGTGAATTTACATTTATATTTTATAAGTATTATAAACTAGAATACAATGTATGGGATGATAGCATTGATAGCTTTAATACTTTCCATTCGTCGCCTATTGTGTCAAATATATTGACTTTAATTGAAGATTTGATTTTAGAGAACGACTTCTATTTTCTATTTCCTAAATGATTGGTCACGTCTTGAGTGCAAATAACTAAAGAAATATATATTTAAAGCCCAACTGTTAAGCAGATAATGAAATGTGACACTCATTTCATTCGTTTCAAAAGTTGTTATAAAAGAGATGTGACTTTTTTACAGGATTTATGCGTTTGGATGCCATCCCTCTAACAGCCTTAACAGCCCTAACAACTGCATTGACATCAGATTTAAAGAATATAAATAAAAAACGGTTTTAACTAAAACTTGAAGGCTTTGCCTCATCTCATGCAATATATCTGACAATTGAGTACACTTTCAAACACAGCTCTACTTCTAGTCTTACCATACAGTTAAGTAATTGACACAATATTTTGTCTCAAATAAACTCAACTAAAAAGATGAGAGAAAATGAAAGCAAATGAAACACTCAACACAACACAACAGCCCAATCTAACATTCTCTCTCTCTCTCTCTCTCTCTCTCTCTCTCTCTCTCTCTGAGTATTNTTTTCATGATTTCCTCCTTTTTTTGGTCAATACATTGAATATTTTTTCCGCAATTTTTACGCTCTTTTGGGATCAGAAATGCAATGATTTTAGTTAAGAGAAAACAAACTATGGATAACAAGTGTAAGAGAAAAAATCGATAAAAATTTCTCTCTCTCCTGCCTTTCTCGGGGTCATTGCGATGAACAGTACTTTTAGTGTTAATCCACTATTTTTTGTACAAATGAAAAAATATCTCATAATTTATTTATGCTTATATTGCAGTCAAAAAAGAGTGTTTGGCTTTAGTTTTATGTTTACGAAAATTTTTATGTTTTTTCTTTTCCTAACAGTTAAAGCCTTTTTAGACTACTTTTAATTGCAGTAATACTTTATAATACGTTTGCAATATTTGACAGAATCTGTCAATTTTCAAGGATATAACTGTTTAGGCAATAGTAGAGGAATTTTTATCGATTTTTTCTCTTACACTTGTTATCCATAGTTTGTTTTCTCTTAACTAAAATCATTGCATTTCTGATCCCAAAAGAGCGTAAAAATTGCGGAAAAAATATTCAATGTATTGACCAAAAAAAGGAGGAAATCATGAAAAAAACGAAAATTATAGACAAAAATAATTATCAAATATTGTTATGAAAGTATACTTTTAATGACATTTATGACAGTGTTGTCGATTAAAATACATTTGATGTTTAATTTGAACCACAGATATGAAAAACATGGTAAGTTATTAAAGTGTGTGTATATATCGTGTGTATCAGTGGTTACAATACACAGAATATAGTTGTGTCAAATGGGAGCACAACTACTGGTGGTGTGTGTGCTGTACGTCAATGGACTCGTCAATACTCCTCACACAATACATACACTCGTTATATAACAGCTCCACTGCTGTGACAATCAGTAACACAAAAACACTTACATAACTATAACTACAGTAGAGTTACGCTGAAAAGGAGGCGAACATTAAACCCGTATTTTAATCTCAAAAACGAAGACCAAAAATAATATTCTTAGAGATAAGGGAAAATGTCGAGTCCTATGATTACCACTTCTCTCGGCTATTATTATAGACAACAGTGTTTTCAAGGTTTGTATCAAAAATGTTTGTGTGAATTCAGGCCTTATATATGCGATTGTATTCAATGATTGCCTACTGTTTAGCGAATAGAGAGAAATATAAAGTGCATCACATCTGCAAATGTCATATCCTTTATATATACAGTATTAGAGATTGTATTCAGGAGATGATAGACAACACATTTAATCGCTTTTTTACACTAATTTATTGTTAATAAACAAAACACAAAATAACAAATTGTGGCACAAAAATGGTCACAACTTAGATGTGATGGAGTGGTGGTGTGGAGTGTGGGGCCCATATGTGGCCCCTATGCCTCCCCTATGGCTCATCCATGCCTCAGCACTATTGGTGTTGACCCCCGGCTCTGTTGGCTTTCATCCATAGCTCTTCCACAGCTCTTCCTTTCTTCCTCTTGTCTTTTGTTAGCGATGTTTACATCGATTGCAAGAGTCGTCAGCACTCCTACCCTCCACTTCCCAATACCGGCTCCCAATCCACAGCTCTCTTACAATTCATGTCTGGTTTTGTGGCTTTCGTTCAAATAAATACCAGTTCTTAAGCTCTTATTACACAAAACCATTATATAATGGCTTTAATTCTATCCTAACTATAAAAGCAGTTAATAATCTAAATGTGTTATAGTTTTGTTCCTTTTTGTTTGCAACATCTCTATTCGTCTCTCTCTCTCTCTCTCTCTCTCTCTCTCTCTCTAAAAAAAAGTATATTGACATGGTAAAAATATTTCCCATTTTAAATCCATGTCATGAACCAGTGATTGTAACTATAATGAATGCTCGTATTTATAGTTTTTCTTATTTGATTTCGTTTTAGATCTTTTAGCAATGACTGTCTATTTAGTCATAATTCTCTCTCTCTCTCTCTCTCTTTCTTTCTTTCTTTCTTTCTTTCTCTTTCTTTCTTTCTCTGGTTCTTTCTTCCTTTATCTATGTATACTATCTATGTATAATTCTTGTTAAAATGTACATAATTTACTTTATATTTCATAATCGCTTAGCATATATTCAAACAAAAATAATTTTTTACAAATATATCAGTTTATGATTTTATCATAAATTTTTGGTCATTAAATTCAATGTCAAAACAATCAAAGCAATGGCTGACAAAGAATTGTGAAGATGATTATTAAGGAATGGCTCCAGAGTCTAGCCATTGGTGTTGTGTCGGTGTTAGCCATAGAAAGCCTGTTAGCGTTGTTGTGTAGCCACACATCACATCTACTGTAATATAAAGTCAAATCTGATATTTCTCTTGACTTCATATAAATTTATATATAAGGTTATGAGGAAATAAAAAGCAGTTCATAACCGAGCTGAAGGCTCTTTTTTATCAGCTTTTAGTTACGTAGATTGCGACTCTAGAGCTGAGGGTAAGGGTAACTGACGGTAAGGAATACACGCTAGTTATGTTACGGAGTTACCGACTCTGAAATCGGCTGGGGAGTGAGGGCGATATGTAAGGCTCCCTAATTAAGAAATACTTTGAACACAAAGCGTGACAAAAATACAGATATCACATATATAGACATCATAAATAATATACCGGCGCTTCGATGCAGTGAACAAAAAGTGAGCGAATATATGATGTATTCCTCCAAACAAAGGCTACATTAGCCTAACGTAAGAATAAGTCAATAAGTCTGTGCCCTATGTTCACGAAAAGCGCACATAAATCACATATTGATGGCTAATATCAGAGTCACGAACCGATTCACAACCGATACCTTTATTATAATAATACCATTAGTGCACAACTTTTACACTATTTTTCTCTCATTTACTCATTTTTATCGATTTTGTTATTTTTCTTCTTTAAAATTCGTTCACAATTTATTCTCCCTTTTCTTTCACTTATTTTGACTATCGTTTTGTATTTATAATTAATTGCATTTCAACCGGATTTCAATTCTCTCTCTCTCTCTCTCTCTCTCTCTCTCTCAAAAACGAAGACCAAAAATAATATTCTTAGAGATAAGGGAAAATGTCGAGTCCTATGATTACCACTTCTCTCGGCTATTATTATAGACAACAGTGACTCTCTCTCTCTCTCTCTCTCTCTCTCTCTCCCTCTCTCTTCAAAAGTCTATTGGAAAATATAAACTCTTTGATTGCATTTAACTTCTTTTTACAACTAATCTAATCTAAATTTAATTTCAAAATAAAGTGAAATATACTTCAAAAAACTAATTAAACATTATTTGATTTCTTCTTATTTTATCTCCACTTAAGTCTTAAAAAATATATAAAACTTTTAAGAGAAGTCTTTTGAGATAACAAACAATTTCTATTTTTTAACTCTCGTTTAGTTCTGTTATTTTTTAAAAGCTCAGAATTATCGTATGAATAGAGAGGAAAAATGGATAAATTCAACGTTTTTATAAAAAATGTCTTTTGAAGAGAGAAAAAACACTTTCTATCGAGTCATCAATTTCTTTGGTGTATTCTTTTGGTTCACTATTTTTATCGCAAAAAACTCTTTTGCAATAAAGAATAGATAGGAAACAGAATAAAATGTAAGAATAATATTATAATAATAGCAAAAGTGAAGTAAAATTTTTCAAATTAAGCATAAATAACAACAATAAAGGTTTCGCTAAAGAGAGAGAATTATGACTAAATAGACAGTCATTGCTAAAAGATCTAAAACGAAATCAAATAAGAAAAACATATATAGTTTCCTGTAATTAAAATTATCATTTGAAAAATCAAAATTAATTATCATTTCATTTACCGTTTTTTAACTATTAATTTTGGCGTTTTGTTTACTTTTTGTTTGCTGTAAAGTAAAGTTTTACGTTTAGATTTCAAAACTTAGATTTAAGACAAAAAGCTGTGTAATAACATGTCGTGACTTTCGCTAATTTCCAGTTTGTTTAATATATACTTAACTCTCTTATTGTTTGTGGATTTAATTTTTATGTAATTTTTTCTTTATTTTAGTTTTTTATGTTTAATTTGAAACGAGAAAAATTACTCTTCATTTCCATCTTTTCATTATTCAAATCGAAATTCTGGTGAAAATTGAGTTCAACTACTGTTTTGCCAAAAAATAATAATATAAATAATAATAATAATTGCCTGAAATTTATGTGAAGTATAAGAAAAACACGATTATGTTTGCAACAAGAAAACAGAGAAAAATAAAAATTGTAATATAAAAAGGTTTTATGATTTTAAAAATAAAACTTTATAAAAATTATAATTTGTTATCGAATTACTTAAAGGGCTTTATTTCATGAGAGAATACATATATTTATATGAAATTTATATAATAATTATTTTTCGATTCATTCTTCACGTACTGTAAGTAAAAAGAAAAACTCTATTCAAATACTATAAGAATTGAGTTTTTGAATTGCAAATTGAATTGTGAAAAACAATACTTTATTCCCTAATTAATAGTTCGCCTGAAACACAAGTAATTGAATATTTTATTTTGTGAACTAATTTTATTTTAAAAGCATTTATCCGTTTTTCAGATTCTTCTTAAATAATATGTCAAATATTTTTCAGTTAATTATTAGTGAATATATAAAAAGTGGATCTTTAATGTTAGGGCACATGAATTGTATGGCACACAGAATATTCAGCATCTCTTCGGCGCACAACATATTCCGGAAAAACTGCATAAAATCTCTTGAAGTGTAGATAAATAATGAAAGCTATTAATCAAATGAAATAAATGTTTAGCCATAAAAATATCCCAATTTGATTGAAACTAAATTATGTGATGTATATAATGAATGCAAAATAAACTTAATGTAGGGATATATCACTCAAACAGCACTACAGTATGTAATAGTAGACCAAAATTTTACACTTTATTATAAAAATCAAATCTCATGTTATATAAGATATTTGTGCCCTATTTTTCATAAAAATACATTATTTTTATAAATTAACAAAAGTTTTAGTGTTATCACAGTAAAGATAACTTACCTTTTGGGATGAGTTTAATATTACAATAAATAATAGATACGTTCGTTAAATAACATTTTTAATTATGTATTTTATATTTTCTTATTTATAGTTTCGGTATTGCTCATTATAGCGCTTTATTATACATAACAACCATGGTCATCTCATTTTACATTATTATTTCGCTTATAATAGTGTATTAGTGTAATAAATTATTCAGATTATATTAGTTTTAAGTTTTGGCGACATTTGTACAAAGATTTTATTATGAGTAAAATATATGGACGATATATCACACAATTGTATAAATTCATGAAATGAAAGCATGAATTCTTGCATACAATACATGTTTGAATGAATTTAATTTACAAGAGAATTGGCTTTTAATACATAAATCACTAGAAAAATGTAATTAAATAATTTTCTTTACACTAACGCAGGAATAATGTCTGTTTCGGTTGAATGTATGGATATGTATGTCTGAATTGTGAGCGTATATTAAAATCACATTATAGTTAATCGCTAAAGTGTCCAACAAAATATATACTTAATTTTTGCTGACTTAGCATTTAATTAGCATTAAATTCATGTTAAACACAAGGAGTGAGTTATGTTTTGGTTGACTCGTCCCGATTGTTGCACAAAATGACAGTCAAAACAACAAATTGATTGTAATTGTGTTGAGAAACAGATTTGAGCGTTTGATTTGAACAAATAATATAGTTTTTTTTGCTGACAAAATGACTGCTCAACTATTGATAATTGTTATAATTTATCCACAATTTTCTTTCAAATGTACACTCCGTTTGTGAACACAAATCATGATAATTGATATAACAATTATGCACCAAATCTTTATAATTTCAATCATTATTATAACGTATAAATAATGTATAAATACTGCCTTTTCTACCATTCATTTGACATTTCATTTGTTATTTGCTATTATGTTATTTAAAAATCATTTATTTTCTGTTCTTTTTTACAAATTTTATTAAAAAATTCAAAGCAATAAAAATATTTTGCATTCTCATAGTTTTTGATAATATGTGAAGTTTTTTTTGGTATATTTATAAAAATCTTTCATTTAATATATCCATTACCCAAAAGTCATTAACATTTATTCTGGTTCTTGGGTTTTGGAAAATTTGTTGTCAAAAATATTTCATCGAATCACTCATTATATATAATATATAAATATTATACATAAATATCATAATATTTTCTTTAAGTCAAGAAAAGAGTTTTACATTCAATGTCTTATATATTAAACTGAATTCGCCATCAGTTTAAACAAACGATCATAAAATTGTTTCCACTATTTTTCAGGGAAATAAACTTTTATGGCATGTCTTCTGTTATTCTTAAACACAATTTCAGTCAATTTCTATTCACAATATAATGAGGAAAAAGCTAATCATTTTGTAATTTCCCACTAAAATGTTAATAACAAAATCCTAAATTTAACTTTTAATAAGGTTTTAAGTACTAGTTTTATAAAGCGATTGCAAACTCAGGACTAGATTTTTACTAATAATAACCATAATTCTTAGAAATGAAGATTATTTTTATTTTTTATTATAAATGGTTTCCATCATTGACTTGATTTAATAAAATGGATGATAAAAATGAGAATATATTTTATTAAACGACTCATTCAGTCATTTAATAGTCGCTATTATTTAATATAACTATTGATATAACTTATAACAACAGTTTATTTTATATTACATTTATTTCACATAAAAGATTCAATAAAAATAAATAAATATATCTTCAAATATAACACAAAACTCAAAATCAATAATACTATTAAAACAGTGTAATAATGAGTAAAAAACATTATATTTTTGGGTAAAATAGCAGAATTGATCTCAACATTGAGAAACAAATATACATTACTATATTATAGCTATTATTATAAGTTATATATCATATAAATTTAATATACCTGTATATTATACCAACCATTTGATGGCGAATAATGGATTGCCGGCGAAATTGTTATTTCATATTATTATTGCAGACATAAAATATGCAATAATGTGTTTGAATGGATGCTTAATCTGATTGCAAGAGAGACTTAAAAGTGGAAAATTTCTCACTAAAAACGATATTTTTAAATATTTCAAAAAATTAAAATTCATTTAAATATTCATATAATGCACAAAAATCCCCATTAATTTCCGTTTTATTTTTGGCTAAAAGTTTAAGCATTGCTTTTGGAGTTAAAAAATTGATTTTAAGTCACGAGCAGTGGATTCTGTTGTAAGCATTCAATGTTTTTTCTGTATTCATCGCATATGAAAAATAATTAAAGTATTTTACTTTTTTTTAAAAAGTTAATGCATTTATTGCGTTATTTAATACAATACTTATATATTCATTGAACAAAAAATACGAGTGCTTTAAAGAATATATCAAAACTTCTTTTTTTAACACTGAGAATGGAGTTTAAGGTAATCAGTATTAAAGAGTATATAAAGTATTATTTAGACGATTATTACTCGTATTATAATGTTATATAAGAGAAGATATGAATCTCAGAAAGACTGCATTGACATGAAACAGATGTTTTAGACTTATGACTCTCTCTCTCTCTCTCTCTCTCTCTCTCTCTCGTCAGTGGCTTTTTGCAGCTAATTATATACCATTTATTTGCCTCTTATTATGATTATAAGCCCCGAGAAGAGTGGATGTGCTGTAAAGAAATGGTAGCGAAAAGTATTTTCTCATCAGAAAACTTATTTTTATCTCTCGAAACACTTTTTACAAACAAGTATTTCGTTATAACGCTATACACGAGTGAATGAATATATCTATTGAATTATAAATTGCTTTTTTAGCTCGTTGTTTAAAAAACCAAACTTTTTATCCACCGTTTCATCCATTCCTCCACCCCTTATAGCTCTCTCTCTCTCTCTCTCTCTCTCTCTCTCTCTCTCTCCGCATAATATTTGATTAATTAATCGACAATACGTTTGAAAAACTGTTTTACATAACCATTAATTATATAATATAATTACAATTTATTATTACATAACATATGATGTGTTTTGTTTGGCAAAGAATTTTAAAATCATATATCAATTGAATTTGTTTTTTTGTGGTACAGAATGGCGACACGGCTTTGCATATATCGGCTGCGATGGGTCGTAAAAAATTGACCAGGATACTATTGGAAGCCGGTTCCAACCCTACCATACAGAATAAGGTAAGATAATTGTGTAAAGTTATTAGTTTATCATGTTAAAACACAAAATAATACATCAATTTACAACATTCCATATAAATAAACATGCTTGATAAATATTGCAGATTAGCTATTGTGAGATTTGTATAATTACATGTATAATATAATTTCAATTATCATTTTATTGAGATAATTTTTTAAGCTATGAATTCTTAGGATATTATTATATTTCACTTTTTAAGATTGTTAACCCGATGGTAAATTTTTTATATTTTTAATAACATGTGTATTAACACATTAATTTAGTGATTCCTATCGAAATTAATTACCAGAATCTTTTTTCCCATAAACTTATTATGTGCTGGAATTCAATGGCAATTCATAATTACGGGTTTGATTTTAATCGGTAATTACTGCCAGATATATATATATATTGACATATTAACAATTATAGGAAGCAAATATTTTTATTCTAGATTAACTTTAAAACAGTAGTTTACCATTTTGAAAATTACTCAACAATTTCATTGCCAAACCATATCATACTTTAATATTAAAGAAGTTTTGAAAATGTCAAAACCCGATATATTTTAATCGTTATTATGATGTGAACCCCTTTTCCCACCATATTTTCTCTGTAGATATAATTAACTTATAATTATGTAATTAATATCAGAAAAGGTATTAAAATATCCGGTTTTATATGCGTTTAGAGCGAGAAAATAGATGGACAGGTATTATATGTTTGTTGAAAATGTATATAACATGTACTGTACTGTAAGTACACTCACAGCGAGTGATAACTAATTGTTTGGGTTATGCAATAGAAATATTATACGGATTATAATAATTCATAGCAACGCTTAAAAGAGAGAAAGAAAGAAAGAAAGAGAGAGAGA
>CAJPIZ010000183.1:0-31117 GCA_905368565.1 Medioppia subpectinata
GCGAACAAAGCGACGAAGACATCGGCGAAGAGACCACCGAAGACATGGGCGAAGAGGCGGACAAAGAGTTGGATTCAAACCACTTCGCTGTCATCGGCGAAGTGAAGAAAGTGAAGACAATTAAGTTAATGACAATTGCGGACAAATGGATAACCAAACCAATAGTGTTTAACCGCGACATCAAAGAAAGCAAATGTTTGGATCAATACTCGCATGTAATCGACGAACAGATGATGGCTTTGTTGGCCAACAACAGAATCGACCGCTTATTTCCAGTCCAACAGCAAGTGATCCCATATTTAGCGAAATGTTTTAATAATTCGCATATAATTCGTCCGAAAGATGTTTGTGTCTGTTCTCCGACTGGTTCTGGAAAGACATTGTCTTTTGTGATACCAATTGTTCAATATCTTCGCAAAAGAGTTGTCACAAACGTTAGGGTATTAGTGGTTCTGCCGGTGAGAGATCTGGCGGTACAAGTGTTTCAAGTTTTTCAATCTTATTGTCAGAAGACATCACTGAAAGTGGGTTTAGTTGTGGGACACAAATCGTTTGACGAAGAGTGCAGTTCTGTTGTCAGAAGAAGTATAGATGGATCCAAATATCACAGTTTGGTCGACATATTGGTGGCGACGCCCGGAAAGTTAGTCGATTTGATCCAAAGGGCCAAAGGGTTTAGTTTAAGACATTTAGAGATCTTAGTGTTGGACGAATCCGACCGAATGGTCAGCGAATTGCAGTTTAATTGGTTACAAGAGATTGAGGCATCAGTTTTCGGTAATAACCGAAGACATCAATGCTTTTGTACTATCGATGGCACTGATAATGACTACAAACAGAATCGATATAATGTGTCCAATGAGTGCTTGTGTCTCAACGATAATTCGGTCACTTCGAGACCAATACATAAGATCCTATTTTCTGCCACTCTGTCCACTGATCCCGAGAAACTCAAATTCATATCACTATTTGAACCGATTTTGTTTATGGGTTCAACCGATTCCACGATTACTACAGTGACTGACGCAACAAAACATTTGATTCCCAAAGAACTCAAAGAGTTTATGATAATAGCCAAAGAAGACCGAAAACCACTGATTGTGTGGTATTTGATGGAAGTATTGAAATATAAAAAAGTGTTGTGTTTTACGGGTTCTGTTGAAAACAGCCATCGCTTATATTCGTTGCTCAAAGAGATGTCAGAGTTAGTGATCGCAGAGTTTTCGTCCAAACTTTCGGCCAAAAAGCGGGAAAAACTGTTGAATCGATTTGTTAGCGAAAAAATAGATCTAATTATCTGTTCCGATATATTCGCGCGCGGATTAGACATCGATGGTATCAATTATGTCATATGCTATGATCCGCCCAGAAATGAGACCCAATACATACATAGAGTGGGCCGAACGGCCAGAGCCGGCAATGAGGGCACAGCCATCACGTTAGTAACGCCCACACAATTGAGTCATTTCAATATAATTGTCCGAAGAATTCATAAGACAACTCAAACCACAGACAAGAATGAGCTGAAGATCGAGAAAATGATTGTTAAAGAATCGGCATTAAAGCCACAAATGAGTAAATATAAGAATGCATTGAATAAACTCTCCGTTTATATCAAATACGATGAGAAGAAGCGACACATTTTGAAGCGAAATTATAAACGATAAACAAAATGATTAATGCAATCGTTTTTAAATTATAAAAATATTTAATAATTGGCTAAAAATCAAATTAAATATATAGCAAAAAATCATAACATTATTTGTTTTCTTCCGTTTCTTCACAAATAAATAAAACAAAGATTTATTTTTCATATAATTATAATTAATATTTTGTGTCAAATAAAAGGTGTTTTAAATTATGATTTCCGCACAAAAAAACAAATAATTTTAAAGTGAATTTTTAAAATATAACAATCGCTGGAAAATCGTTATCTAATTAGAGCTCTGATTGACGGCTAACTTCTTCAAGTGCTCCATAAATACTTGAAGCGACACATCGTCGGTGAGTACGGGTGCGGAGGCGCCGGCGTTGGGGTCGCCGTAATAGCCGATTGTGGTGTTGTGTGTCATCGATGGGTTCACTTTGGAGAGCAGGAAGCGGGCCTGACTCGAGCCCTGATCGCACACTATATACCGCGGCAATGGAAAGCGGGTGACCATCAGGTCGTTGGCGTCGTTGATGGGCGCCTCCAAGAGTTGGCCGAACGCCTCATAGCCGGCCTGTTTGTCATAACCGGCTTTCTTCCACTGAGCGATCGTCTCTCCGCGGAATATAACGATATGGAAGAATGTGTCCATCAATAGTATGCGCTCGGGCTGTATGGACGACGTGTCCAACAGTACGGCTTGTGTGGCCTCATTGAAACTGTAGGCCAAGAGTGTCGGCTGAATCATAACCAACGAGTTATAGCAGTCTTCGCGGAACAGCGAGTGTCTGTAGAACGACGTCTCGTCGGGACTGTTGTTAAAGACTTGTATGAATTGAGAGCGCCTTAAGTGAAACATAAACTGCGGAAACATTGAATAGTTTGGCGCCAATTGAAACGATTCCGGACTGTCTTTACGGTATTCGCCAAACTTCTGACACAAACGGATGAGATTTCTGTCCAGCCATCGGAGGACATCGGGTCCGTTGGACTCCACTTGAGCCCTATGACAGGCCAGCCGTGCGATCACAACACACGCGCACTCCTGATCGAAGGCGTAATCATTGGCACCGAAATTGCGGCCAACAGTTGTGACCCTCACGTGTCGGAAGCCATCCATTCCCTGGTATTGTGTGATGAACTGAATATAACCCCTTTGTTGCTGCTGTTGTGCGAGCGCTTGTGTCTGCACGACATCGAAGTAGAAGGCGGTGGTCATCGTTGGGTTCAACGCACAGAACTTCCACTGAGCGGTGGCGCCGATACCGATCTCAGTGTCGCTCACGTATTGGTTCCGTACATTCATGCTTACACACGAACCAATAGCTCCCGACACCTTCAGTTCCCGCGATGTCTTCACCTCCAGAATCGCATTGAAACCCATTTTTAATAGATTTTTCGAGTCCTTTGCGAACACTCTCTGGAAGGATGTCTTGAAGAGACTGGAGTCGAAGGAGTCGGCCATAATCATGAGACCGCCCGTAGAGTTGACACAGTATTTCATTTCGTGAAGACCCGTCTGATCCAAAGCGCAAGAGTAGATGTCGACGGTGTGGCCGTTGACGGCCGCCCTCTGAGCCAACGTCTGGTAGTGTTTGTTGCCTTTCTTCATGTACTTCACCTGATCCTTCTCGATGTCGTGATGCGAGCGAATCGTATTCTTCAAGTCGTCGTCGATTATCATTCCGGGCCCTATAGTCGCCGGTCCGCCGATGAACATCATTACGCGGGCGCCACAGTTAGGATACGCCACTTCCAGAAGACTAACCGCTATGGAAAGCGCGGCTCCGGTGGCGCGCATCGGCCGCTTGCCCTGCGGTGTCGGCCAGAGGTCACGAGTCATCTGTTCGATGATATCGGTTAGGATTGAATCGCATTGACCCACGGGTTGCAAGAACTTCGAGGCGTTGTTTTTGGGAGCGTTCGGCTGTTGTGGTTGTTGTCCGGGTTGTGGTGTCTGACCGGCGGTTGGACTCAAGCCGAGCCACTCCTGGATCTGTTTGGCCGTATAGTCTTTGCTTCCCTGGAAAACGAAAGATCGCAAACAGTTTTCGTTTAATTCCCATAAACTGATGATTCGGCCGAACGTCAAGAGTCCGACCAAAGCGTTGGCCGGAAGTAGCGATAGAGACATCTGAATGGTTCCCTTCAGAGCTGTCAGCTCTTCTTCGTCGAGACACGTGTCGATGACATACAGGAAAATGGGTGGACAAGTGATCGGCGCCCGAACTATCGTGTAGTCCAGCGACGAGTACTGGAGTTCTGCGGGACGACAGGTCTCACTGATGGCCGCGTATTGGGCGGGAAAGGCGTTGCGGTTGAAGCAGAAGTTGCAGATCCACATCCGGCCCTTGAAGTCCACCTAAAGGTCACCACAAATATAAACACAGCTTTAGTTACGGACTGTCAGTCGGTTTGACGACAAAGTGGTGTCCATTACCTGACAATAAGGGTTGAGAACCGCCCGACAGTTCTGTCGGCTGCAGAGGACGGGTTCGTACTGTATCTGCGGCAGCGGTCGCGAAGACGACTCCTTCAACGGTGTGAAGAGACAACTCAACGGCACCACAATCTTCCGCCGGAGATGAGACCAGACGCCGGTATGTAAGGTCAGCTTCGCCTAAGGCAGGTGTAGAAGCCGCGAGAGGTGTTTCAGGACTTTGCACAACCACAACCGGTAGCAGACTAGGTTACCAGCGGGCTCTCAAGCGATTATATCTCAAGACAAGTGTTTACTTGAAATGAAAAAACTTTGAACAACTCATCAGTCGTTTGAGACTTATTGCCACAAAACACGTCATCAAAACTCATGACAATTAATAACGTCTTCTTTTTGGACACAAATGTCATCAAAGTTTGCGTAAAATAAAGTTTTTTATTTAATTTCATTTATTTAATTAAATGTAAAAAAGACTATAAATATGTGACAATTTTAAATCATTATCTAAACGAAAACGTGTTATAATAGAAGCGAAACAATACAAGTGATAATTTTGTGGATTTTCAGTAAAAACATTTCAATTGTTGTAATTATTATTATTTGGTTGGTTTAGAAGTGCTTCTTCTGAGTCTCATTGAATGGGTTGGCGTTTCAACCGATCCTTTCTTAACCGTTCTGTTAATCAAATAAATATTAATAGTAATAAACAATTAGTTAATGAAAGCAATTATTATTGCATTACTTTTTGGTTGGAGTTCTCGATGAACGTGAAGAACGTGTGGACGCCTTACTGGACGACACTTGCGATGTATCACTCTTCCCGTCCGAGTCCTCCACATACGAGGCGGGTGTTGGCGATCGACTCGGAGTCTCTCTAACCAGCGATTCAATGGTTAACTCTTGAGAAGTTGCTGGAAGTGACTCTTCCGCTTCGACTACCATTTCCACCGATTCTGTCATACAATTCAATATATAAATTAGTCATTATTTTTATAAACAGAATCAATAAAACAATTACCAATTGGTATCTCTTTCTTCTGTTTTTCTTTCTTGGGTTTATTCTTCTTCTGTTTTGTCGGCTTTTTCTGCTCCTCTAATAAAGAGAATGCAAACTCAGGCTTATCTCCCGTTTCCGATAACATCTCAATTTCAACATTTCTATATTCTTTCTCTATAAACAAATAGTCAATAATTAGTTAAATAAACAGCAGATAAAAAAATGTTTAAATACTTTGTTGTATTTTTTTAGCTGAAGAGCGGGTCTGTGGAGGAGAGAAGACATAGCCTGATCTCATTTGCTGTATATCTAAACCAGATCTCATTTCTGGTGTATCTAAACCAGACTTAACATTGGTTTCAGTCAAAGTGGTATCAAATTCAATGAGATTGGTTTGATTTGTGACATCCATTGGAACCGATTCATCCAAGTCTTCGATTGGTTCGCAAGTAGTTTTCAATGACTTCAATAGAAATGTGTCCTTAACTGTCGCTAATCTCGCGTTTTCAACGCTGTCTTCAGTGAAAGAATTTTCAGGAATTCCTGAAAACCGGAGTCTCTGCTGAAGTGTAGTCGACTCTAATGTCTTATTCGGAGTACTTTTAGTCGAAATGGATGGCGATATAAGCGATGGACTCACAGATCGTCTCATCAATTGTTTGACTTTGAGTATTGACGTCGGAGTGAAATAGTTTCCCACAGAACTCACGTCTAAATTAGTTTTGCTTTTACTGGACAACGATTTGTGTTTGATTTGAGGCGTTTCGAGGACTAAAAGTAATTCGTTTTGCGTTGAATTCATTTGATTCGTTTGTTTCGCTCCTTTTAAAGCACTTCTGGTTCGCGTCGAGGGCTCGACATTGGCTTTAGACTTGTGTTTGGCGGCACTCCTGTCGTTCAATTCAATGGCTTTAGGCGTAGGATAAACTGTTTTGGATAACTGTTTGCCTTTTTTGCCGCTTTTATTGTCAGCTATTGGCGTCCGAAGGAATGGCGAGTTTTGAGAAATCAATATTTTTGAGACACTTTTAGAAAAAAAGAAAAACAATTAGTAAAATAAGTTTAAATAAATTAAATGTTAAAATGCTTACGATTTCTTCATTTTATTTATAGGCGTCGACACATCGGGCGAAGCCTTTGGCTTCTCTCGGCTCCACATATCAGCGATTTGTTCCATAATATTCTCGATGGCTTTGGAGGGCGCATGGGTAAGGTACCCGTGTCCAAATCCCAAGTGAACTTACCCTTCAAATAGCGTTTAACATTAAAATCACGAAACAAACCAAAACAAGAGAAGCTACCGTCGCTAGAGAAACCGGTTTAACCAGTTGCATTGGGGCAGAGCTGACACATAGCCGTTCATTAGGAGATTCAATTGTGTGGTCTTCTCTGACAACTCTCTATCGGATGTGTTAATCATTTCGTCGCTGAACTCATTCAACACATTCGTCGCGTCAATGATTTTGTTGTTGACAATCAAATAGAGAACAAGCATTTGCTTGGCGTTCGGTGTGTCCGACGATAGCAAATAATTGGTGAACACTTCCTCTTCGAACTGATCCAATGGTATTCGGAATATCTCTTCAATGGCACCCATTTTGTCACAGCAATCAAACAAATGGTACAGAAGTTCTGTGGCATTGGTTTCGTTTCTGCAAAGCCTCTGGTATTGGAATGCATTAGAAATCTGTTGATTAACTAATAGTATATTTAAGTGTAGTTTTTCCCTCAGAGGAGTGTCTAATGCAAATTGACCACAATTTTGACTATAGATTAACGCACTTCTCATTTCATTCTGATATAGGAATGACATAACAATTCTTTGCTGTAAATCATTGAAAACGAATATCTCATTGTCTTTACGGCCTAATAGTAATGGTTTGACGACTGGATCCAAAAGAAACTGAAGCGCGAAATCAAATAACTTGTGGTCCAAACCCCAAAAGGCCTGAACTGTTTTTATGAGACCAGGTTTTAGGCCAAATACTGCCGGATAGAGCCGTATCTTCTCGACGATATCGCTTTGACGGTCCGACAGAAAGTCTGCCAAATCTAAGAGCGAGTAAAGCATTAACGCCTGCTTTTGGGCCAAAGACGCCGATTCCAAGAGGAATATAGCGAGCAATGAATGTAAGTTCGGCGGCGGATAGAGACCATCGCCGCCTCCTTTCACCCAAAGTGAAGACAAATCGGGATTTAAAGAGTCGACTATTCCATCAATTAATAAGAGATCTTTGGGACGAATAACTGTCGGATTATTTTCGTGCAATTCTTGCCGGCGTTGACTGTAATAGGCTTTGAATTGAGTGGAAGGGTAGGCAACTTCTCGCTCCCCAAAAGCCTCTTCTTCCGAGTGTTCGGGCAATAGATTTATTTCGTAGAGCCATAAGAGTGTCCGCAAATACAGTGATATCAATTGAGTCACTTCCTGTCTGATGGCCAGATCGTGGAGGCCTTGAGTGGTTGTCGGCGCTCCTGTTGTCTGCAATTCCCTAAGCATTATGTTTAACGATTTGAGATCACTTTCGTAGGCATAGAGTTGCGATAAATTCAAATTATCCAACAATTGTCCCGAAAAATTGAATAACGGATATGTGATTGAATCAATTTCAGTCTTAATCGATGAAACTCTGATCCAAATCCAGTCTAATATAAACTTTGAATCGCATCCACAGTGAGTGAGTTCACCAGAAGACCAGTCTTTGATCACTTGTATGAGGAATGGGAGGTAATCGTTCTCCAGAGCGACGGTCAACACTATTTGTCGCAAATGTTCGGTCGAAAGCGCGCTCTGAAGCAATTCGTGCGCCACTAAACCCGATGTGACACAAGAGTTAACGTACTCTTTGGGATCAATTAAAATATTAGATCCGTTTGTTATCATTTGAGCCAAACATCGCTTCGGAAGACCCAAATAAGAAGCGCCGCATATCTGCGACTCCGAGAGTACCGTCACTTCAAACGACAGCGAAGACGGATAGTAATGGATGTCGTCCTGAAAGGCTTGCGATCGAAATTTAGTGATCGTTTCCCTATTCATCTGCACCGACACTATGGCGTCGGGAGACATATTGTTGGCGATGTCTACCAACGAGAAAACGCCCAGAAATGGTGAGAACAGCGCGTCGACGGGTGTCCTGAAGTCAGTGGGCATTTGCGAGCGATACCATTGGTTCAAATCAAATATCGCAAAATATGTCGAAGAGTTGTTGTCACTCGAATCGGACAACGCTTCCCATGAGATGAACAGTAGACTTAAGTCAATGTTAACGGACTCGTCGTCCGACGATCTATTGAATGACTGGTTTCCCAACGGAATGGTATAGCAGTCGATGAGACGACTGCTGAACATTAGGTTAGCGTCGGGATAGTGTGGGTTCGGACCTAATATATACTCGAAACGACACGAACAGCCCTGAAATCCAGTGTATAGTATACCGTATTCGGGGATCCATTCCTTGTTGTCGAATGATATCGAATACATGATTGCGTTTGAGATGTAACTCATATTCTGTTGAGAAGAATCCAAATCACGGTTAGAGTTGTCTTCAATCTCTTGGCCTCTAATCACCCAAATATACGAATGGTTTTTGGGATCGTTTTCGGGGTCTTGAAAGGCAAAGCGCACCACTGGTGACAATCCATACTCCAGACCACAACTGCACTCCAGTTTAAATGTCTTCATATTATAGAACTGAAAGCCACCGAAATTGAAACCAATGCAGAGAAGAGCCGTTTGCGGCACATATTCAAGAGCAGTGACCGCCACTTGAGTCTTGGGAAACGCCGACAGAACTGTCCCGTCATCTGCTTTGTACACAAAACGGCTCTTAAGCAGTGAATCACTATTTAGCGGAAGACATATGAGTTGGTCGTGAAGTGCAGCCGTTTTCCGCCTCGACTTCAGATTAATATGAGTTGAATTGCAGACAATGAACGACAACTGCTTCGGAATAAGCGCTTCACTTAAAGGCGTTATATTGTCCAGAAATAGGTCCACAAGGAATACGAGTCCGCCTTCGGTACCGATGGCCAGAATGCCATTCATTTGAAGCAATTCGTCAATGAGTGGCCACTTCTCCGTAACGTTTGGTTTCTTATTCATTATGATCTCTAAACTTGATATTTTAAACGGCGTTTCGATTGTCTTCAGTATTAGACTGAGTCTGACATCAATCAGACATATAAGACAAGTGCCGACACTTCGTCTCAAAGACAGCTGTCTACACATTTACATAAATGAAAATCGGCTACAGAGTTTTCTCAGGTAATTAACGTTATGTAAATTATAGAACTATAATGACAGCAGCTTCTGAACGCGCTTTAGTTAACTAGGGTTAACAGATTGATTCGACACATTCTTCGGGTTCACTGATATTATGTTCAATTGCGAGCCTTTAATGATCCATAAGTACTGATCGACTAATGGTATGGATAAGAGAATCAATGGATTAAAACAATGGCATCAAGTGATGGCAATTTGGACACAAACCGGTATCGGAAGAGAATCGACAGCGAATCGGACACAGATTGGTCTCCTCTTGAATGGCCTCCGATGTGGACCTCAACGGCACTAACGGCAAGATCTGTGTGACACAAGTGGCCGACAATTCACGAGCCATTGGATCCGATGGTGATGTCGAGTGACCACTGATTTAATGGTTATATAAATCTCGTATAAAAATGTGTTTTTCAATCAAATAAACAAATGTTTGTATTATTGAACACATTGTGAGCGCCACTCGTATATACTGTTACTCATTGTCTATGTCTACCACGTTGTGCGCCCATTACTCATACACACTGTAGTGCCATACTATTGATTAGCATAATATAATATACAGTATGTTATATAAATCGCGACACTATTTTTATTTGAATAAATTTGGCGCTTCGTAACAATTGTATTATACTATTAAAGATATTTGGATGCTGGTCACTTTTATACTTATTAAATCAACAAAGCAGTATTCATAATATATACCAGTTATATCTAGTTTGTAAGCTTTAATTTGGCATATAGTATATTAGTGAAGATTAAATAATATGGCTAAAATCTTCATTTAAACTTAGCCCTATGATCATGAATTTTTTGCCGCAAATGTATTGTTATGGTAACTTTGAAAGTTAGAGAGAGAGAGAGAGAGAGAGAGAGAGAGAGAGAGAGAGAGAGACTGTTGTACGGTTGAAAATGCCTACTAGGCATTATGCCCACTGGGCATATGCCTAGGCATAAATGCCAGGCATTTTGGGCATATATATTTCATAAAATACTTACATTGAATTGAATTATATATTTAAATATCAGATATGAAAATGAAAAACAAGAATAGCATTGACTTCTGGTATAAACGCTTACATGAGTTGTACAGAAATGTG
Organism: Medioppia subpectinata; assembly: GCA_905368565.1. Taxonomy (NCBI): domain Eukaryota; kingdom Metazoa; phylum Arthropoda; class Arachnida; order Sarcoptiformes; family Oppiidae; genus Medioppia; species Medioppia subpectinata. The sequence continues at coordinate 10,465 of CAJPIZ010000183.1, forward strand.
TATAACTTATAAATAAAAAATAAAAATTCCTATCGGAAAAAACACATTTCATTAAAACAAACATTACTTTATTATCTGTTTGTTTGCAAATATTATTACATTTCATACATGTATATACCGGAGAATATACCGTATATTGAAACAAACATTTTGTTACAATCGTTCACTAATTTGTTTGATGTCCTGATTATATAAATCGATGAATTGAAATATTTGAATATATTTTGTTAATATAATACTCTTTTCGTGATATCATTCAGTCATTCAGTGATTGAATTGCATATTAGGCTTATTATTATTCACGTATCAAATAATATATCAAACAATTTATAATTAAAATATTTAGTTTAAAACTTATTCAACACATAATATTGCATGACATTTGATAAAATACGATATCAAACAATATTAGGCCATAACCTCTAAATACAATTGCATTTAATTATTTGATTTATTTCTCATATTATTTACTTCCAAATGGTTTACGACTTGTGTTTATAATTAGTTTGAAGTGTTTTTTATTTTAAAATATTGCCTTCAAATAAATATAAAGCGCTGTTTGAAATTAAATTTTTAATTATTTGATTATTATTTTTGTTCATTAATTAATAGAAACAAATTTACAATAAAGAAAATTATCGTTTAGTTTCAGCCATCGTTTGATTTAAATCCATTTCTATTGATTATAAGTTTTATTTCATAACTATATAAACAAATATATTTAATCTATTGTGCATTTCATCTCTTTGTTGTATTTTTTATAAACTTATTTATAAACTAATCTAAATTTCACTTATGATCTCTTTTTAATATGTAAATACATTAAAACAACATTAACTTTGGGTAAAACGTTCACTATGATTATATTGTTTACTTATAGAAATTTGACGTAAAACTGTTTGAATCCGACATTACTTTATTGTTAATAAAATTAAATGTAATAACATTACATGTGTTTAAAGTATAAATTGTTAAATTGATAAATAAAATAGTTATCTAATCATTAATGATATCAAATAATGTCTTAACAGTAACTTTTGAAACAATATTAAAAAATTTCGCCTTTCATTCAAATTAAACTTTTATTCCTCTAATAATATATTTATTACAATAAAAAAGCTATAATAATAGGAGTGAAAAGTTAAAAGTTTTACTCATTTATTTGTTAACTGTTTGACACATTATGTCTAAAACAGATGAGAATAATAAGTCTAAAAGAGTTGGTCCGCCGCCTATCAGACATGGAGTGGATTACGTTAATCCAGAAGAAGAGGATCAAATGGTACGCTATTTGTGTCATAATTGTGTCTATAATTATAATATACCAAACTTGTTGTTCAGGAAATCTATGGATATCGACCACACTTTGTCCACACATTGTTAACGTGGACAGCAATACTGATGACATGCGGACTATTGCGGCTTCTTTTCCATTGGAAACCTCATTGGATGCTAACGTGTACTCACGTTAAGTGTCCGTTAGATTGTGCCAAAAAAGTACTGCTTGTCGTAAGTATTGGTTTATGGATTTATTAATTATTATTTCCTCTAAGCGTACGATATTTTAATTACAATTAAAGGATCAGTTTTTGCAAAAGTATACCGAAATTATTGAACATTTGTCATCAAATTCGCTGAAATATCAATACTCTCAGTCCAAAGAGAGTTTGGAAGTGCCCTCCAATAACTCCAACCCATCTCATAGTCTGGTTCGGCCACAACCTAACGGTGTCTTTGAACTCACAAACACTTTGACATTCTTTGAAAATAAAAAAGTCCGCTATATTTGGGAGTCAGAAAAGGGACAGTTCTTCAAAGTTCGTGGACTCGATTCAGACATCTATTGCTCTTATTTTTATCAACAAAAAGGCCTTATTATTGAAGAGCAGGACAGCCGGTAATTGTCATCAAATATATCTCAATAAATTATATGAATTGACTTTTATTTGTCTATTATGTGAAGCCGTGTTCTCTACGGCGAGAACGCCATTGTAGTGGAAGTGAAGACTATTTTACAAATTTTAGTCCAAGAAGTTTTGGAACCGTTTTATATCTTTCAAATATTCAGTCTTTTGGTTTGGACTCTCGATGAGTACTATTACTACGCGGCCTGTATTGTAATCATGTCGTCCCTATCCCTCACCTCAAGTGTCATTCAGACGCGAAGAAATCAAAAACAATTAAGAGATACCGTTCAGGGCGTCGACACCGTTAATGTCTGTCGCGGTAACGATGTCTACGAAGAGATCGAGTCGTCGAGACTGGTTCCCGGAGATGTGATCGAAGTGCCCGCCTATGGATGTGTTATGCAATGCGATGCCTGTGTTATCTCCGGCAATGTCATCGTCAACGAAGCCATGCTTACCGGTTAGACATCAACTTATTTATTGCTTATCATGTATTCATGTATATAATGATTGTGTGCATTCAGGTGAGAGCGTTCCGGTGACGAAGACTCCGCTGCCCAACACAACCATTGATGAACAGTACGACACTAAAGAACACGCAAAGCACACACTGTTTTGCGGCACAAAAGTCATTCAAACTCGTTATTACAATAACGCCAAAGTGAAGGCCGTTATCATACGTACGGCATATCAGACGGCGAAAGGAGAGTTAGTCCGAAGCATAATGTTTCCAAAACCGGTCGACTTTAAGCTCAATCGACACATCCATAAGTTTATCTCGGTTTTGGCTGCGCTCGCGTTCATCGGTTTCATATACACAGTGATCCTGAAGGCAATGCGCGGCACTCCGTGGCATAAAATACTACTTAAAGCGCTGGACCTGATCACGATTGTCATACCGCCAGCACTGCCCGCAGCCATGACTATAGGCGTAGTGTTCGCGCAGTCGAGACTTCGGCGCTCAAACATCTTCTGCATATCTCCGCGATCTATCAATATTAGCGGTTGTATTAATTGTGTCTGTTTTGACAAAACCGGAACACTTACTGAAGACGACCTCAACTTCGCTGAAGTGGTTCCCGTCAACACCGATAAGAATAAGTTTGAATCGGCGGTCGACGTGTTGACAGAGTTAGAGTTCGGTCCGTTAATGGTATGTCTGGCGTCCTGTCATTCGTTGACTATAATCGATGACAACATTATTGGCGATGCTTTGGATCAGAAGATGTTTGCGGCCACAGAATGGCAGTTAGAAGAACCCCACGTCTCGGACACTACTAAATATGATTTATTAGCGCCAACTGTTGTCAAACCTAAAAACAAGGATTTAGGTCTTGAGGTGGGAATTTTGCGTCAGTTTCCCTTCTCGTCTAGTCTTCAACGGATGTCTGTCATCACTCGTCTCTCCAATGGATCTGAATTCGAAGTGTACGCAAAGGGAGCGCCGGAAACGATATCCGTTTTGTGTGATCCCAATTCACTGCCAGACGACTTCACCGATACTCTTATGGAGTACACGGAAAAGGGGTTCCGAGTGTTGGCCTTAGCCTATCGGCCGCTGCCGTCGATGACGTACCCGAAGATGCAAAGAGCGAGTCGCGAGGATCTCGAGAAGAATTTACAATTTTTAGGTTTACTTATAATGGGAAATATGTTAAAACCAGAGACCACTCCAATCATTGAGACTCTCTTATCGGCCAATATTAGGACAGTTATGATTACGGGCGACAATATGTTAACGGCACTGAGCGTAGCGCGCGATTGCAATATGATTCAGCCCTACCATAAAGTAGTACTTCTAGAGCCCGAGTCTTTGGGTCACTTGGATAACGATGAAGAGATCCCTTGTGAGTAAACCTTCAAACGTTTAGGCCACTGTTTTGCGTCTGTAAGATATCACTTGAAGTTTGAATAACTGCCGGTCCTCTTCCTATCTGAAGTACACCGGTAGTGACCGTTCTGTAAGTTCTATAAACGCGACTATTACCCGGATTTGCTCAAAAAAGTGGCCATAAGAGGAACCGTATTCGCACGTATGGCACCCGAACAGAAGCAACAACTCGTTGAGCTGTTGCAAGAATTGGGATATATTGTGGGAATGGTTAGTATTCCTAGCATTTCATACACACTATCCTTATATTCTAAGAATATATAACAAGTTGTTTTGTATAATTATCTGAGGGCTACATATCTTTGAACTTGATAGATTTGCTTTGAAATAGTAATTAAAGTCATAAAACAATAATTACTTCCCAAGATCCGTTAATAAGTTTATATACTGTATAATTTATACTTATATTACGGTATTTATTATATTTAGATAATATAAATTTTCTTAATTAATTACTTTAATCTGATTTATTCCTTGGGTTTAATTGTGGTACAAATGTGCGTCAAATTAACAAAATGATGATTTTCTAACCATTGCATTAGTGCGGCGATGGGGCCAATGATATGGCGAGCCTAAAGCAGGCGCACGCGGGGGTCAGCCTGTCTGAGGCGGAGGCGTCGGTCGCGTCGCCCTTCACGTCGAAAACGCCAAATATCTCGTGTATACCAATCCTCATACGCGAAGGCCGGGCCTCTATTGTCACCTCATTTGGTATATTGAAATACATGGCGTTATACAGTTTGACACAATTCTTCTCCGTTATAATCCTCTACACCGTAAGTGTTACCACACTTTGCAACGATTTTCATACCTTTTATATAATGAATGCAAATCTAACCGATTCTTGCTTTCATTGCTTTCAAAGTTTTATTCCAATTTGACTGATAAAGAGTTTCATATGCTTCTAGAGAAAGAGTAATGAGAGAAACAGTGTGAGACATTCTGTTACTGTTAGCTCAATAGTTAAATAGTTAACAAGAGTTTCTGACAAAGTAAACTACAGACTTAATCAGCCAGCATGCCAAGCGTTCGATCAGTTGAACCGAAAGCCTCCGCCTTCTTCTCTCATCGGAATCACTCCATTGTCTTCCATAGCATTGCAGATACTTTTGGTGGCATTCATACAAGTGATTGCTATTGTAATCGTATGGCAACAGTACTGGTATAGACCGCATAAGACCAGCGATCCAGAAGACCTCAAAAGTCATGACAATTACGCCATCTTATGCAGATACTTTTGGTGGCATTCATACAAGTGATTGCTATTGTAATCGTATGGCAACAGTACTGGTATAGACCGCATAAGACCAGCGATCCAGAAGACCTCAAAAGTCATGACAATTACGCCATCTTTGCCTCTTCCGTCTTCCAGTACATCACGCTTTCCGTTGTCTTCTCGAAGGGAGCGCCTTATCGGAGGCCTATCTATACCAATCGTATGGCAATCAATCTCTTAATAGTTGTCATTTTATTTAAGTTTATAATGTTATCTCATTTCTTATTAACCGAAGGCTTATTTACCACGAGTTTGGTTGCTATGAGTGCATTGAGCGCCTATTTAGTGATATATCCGGCCGATAGTATTGCCGAATTCCTTGAGGTATTTATTAGTATTAATACAATAATTACTGGAAAATTAATTAATTGAATAAATAAATGAAACCCTCATTAGCTGGACGTCGAGGCTATTCCGCTAAACTTTCGCGTATTAATGGTGTTGTTATCCATCGCTCACTTTATCCTTGCCTTCTTTGCTGAGGTTTGTCTTAAACAATACCTATTATAGCAATGAAATGATTATTAAATTAAAATAATTGTTTTTGAACAAAATTCTTTCAAAAAAGTAACCCGCTCATAAAAACTTTTCCAAAAATTTCACTTTTTCCTTGTATAACCCGCGGGTAATGCACAAGATTTTACGGTACTAATAATGTTAATACTACTGTGTTATTAATAAAGTATATACCTTATATTATTTTAATAAATACCATAATTAATTAGTTTGGAAGTCATATTTTATTATTTATTAAGTTGAAATTCTATTTGATATTTTTACTTAACAAATAAACATAATGTATTTTTCAATTAAAACTAATTGAAATGTAAAATACTTTGGATATTAAATAAATAATTAGTTATAATAATTGCAATCCAATCGGGAATCAAAGATTAATTAAGTGCCATTAGAATAGGTCGTTAGTTATACCGATCATGGTCATATAAATACACATATTAATAGTAGAGTAATAAATTAACTGAAATTATTTATCTATTGATGATTATCTATTATCTATGATTATCTATCTATCAATAATTAAATGTAAAATAATTAACATGATTTCAATAAATGCTCAGGTAGCACAAAATTAGTAAAACTTGTTAAAAATTGTTATTTAATAATAAATATTAGTTATGGATACAATTTTTCAATAAACCAAACAAAAATAGCCCCACATATGCCAATAAAATATAAGACAGCAGATGTGGCAATAATATGAAAATTACCATCATCATCATTGTTGCCACTATTAACAATATGATCCTTTGGAGCATATATTTTATGAGCAACACCTGTAACCGTGAGCAACCATTTGTCCCAATGACCGCATTCAAATGCCGATTGATATCTAAAAATAATTACTAAAATATTATAACCCTTCAAATAATTAATAATTTAATTTTAAAAAATACATTTTCATTAAAATCGATGAAAGCCATGGATTAGTGGCATTTTTTCTAACAATCCAACCATAGATTTGATCAAAATATTTATGTTTTGATATCCGTAACGTCCGGTCGTATATGTTTTGTTTAAGTATACGTTCGAGATAAATTTCCAATCCCATCAACACGTGAGTTCGCTTAACTCCAATATTATTTAATGTAATGGCATAATAATTCTTGTAAAAATTAGCCATATCTAATCCAATCAAGTTGTTATCTACATGTATATTGCTTAAAATTTTTTCTTCAATTTTAGTCCATTTTTGCTATATTTACAGCATATTATGGTTAATAATTTTTAAAATATTAATTATTTTAATTACTTTATATAGTCGATAGTTGCTTAACGGCATAAATACAGTACACTTAATATCAATCCTTTGATTAAGATCTTCCAATGAATCAATGACTTGATATGGTTTATGAATATTAATTGATAAAATTGATTGTTCAAAATGTGTTGTAATCACAAATTTTGTTATCAATGAGAGGCCAATTATTAACAAGTATAATTTAGTGAAGTGTTTAATCTTGACATCTGAAAAAATAACAATTTATAAAAATAATAAAATAAACAAGGTTACAAAGTTATGCTATATTCGGGAATTTATCAAAGATATCAAATTTTTCAATGATATTAGGTTAAAAATTAAATACAAACAATTATATTATTTACATTGTAAAGCTAATGCACTCAATGTAATCCATGATTGTTGTCTATATGAATGTCCAAATGTTTTGCTAAAAACATCACATTTATAAATTTTAAATAAAATTATTTAAATTAGCATACTTTGTAAAATTCATCGCAATCATTGCTAAAACTGTTGAACAAACCAAATATGATGTTATATAGCAAATCCAAATCTAGTATAAAATATTAAATGGCAGGTTAATCATTGTATAAAATATTATAATCAAAACTTTATAATGTTAAATCATTGTCAAATAATTTATTTCTAACATTTGTGTCAAATATATTCAAAAGACCAAAATATTGTAACGATTGAGTGTTGGGATAATAACCACTCATAATAGCCAATGATTTGTATATCCGGGGCACCAGTATATCGGCAAATGTCAGTATCATATCATTCATTGGATATAAACCAAGTGCTACATCCACTTTCTGAATATACAGTACAAATATTGTAAACAGGATTGCAATATTGTAATAAAAATGCATACATTTTCATAAAGATAATTGATTTCCGTTTCAGACTTGTGTTCAAAACCAGTGATACTTAACGTGTGATTTTCGTCAACGACAACAGGAATTGCACTATAATTACAAATTAATGTTATTTAATAATATGGCAAAAACATTACTCATTTATCACATCTACCCATAATGTGTGCGCCGAACCAATTCATGTAAAACTTGATAACTACTGGCACAAAGTGTTTTAAATCCTCCTTTTGAATTCTAGAAGTAAATAATATTACAATTTTATTTTACCATAATATTATTGTCTGTATCAAATTTACAATAATCTAACAATTTAATTTGTAGTTGCAAACATTATTTTACTATGCATTTACGCATCTTTTCATTCATAATTAGCCTAGAACATTTAATATTTTATTACTACAGATATTTACTGTAGATATTATTAGTAATAATTTATTACATACAATATCGTGTTGTAAATATTATATACAAATAAAAAATATTAAAATTTTCAATTACAAATTGAGAGGTTTATTACCATTTGAATCCATGTTACGGTAAAGTTGCCCTTGGGTGTAAAATCAAAATCAAATAAATAAGGATTATTTTGGTTAGCGATTTTAAAATCACAGACAAAGTTTGCTGTTTTTTTAAATAACAAATCCACATTCATTATATTAATGATGTTATAATGTTTTTATTAATACTGCTTATCTTAATGGTAATCCAAGTAATACTAATTCTATATGCAATTAATTTGTATTAAGTAAAAAAATTAATTACTAAAATAAATAGTATTATGTCTTTACAAAATATCTATATACACGTGAAGACATTAATCTTTACCAAAAATAACAAAATATCTTTTATTTAGCTCATCAATGGAATCAAGAATCTGACTTCATAGAATCATAATTAGATACCCTAAGTATAAATTCGTCTGTGACATTATATAAACCCTTACCCTAATTAGTTTGTATAAAATTAAGTACCATCCTTATCATTAATCAAGCCTAATTCTGATTAATACACTATGTCCAAAGTACTTTGATTATGAAAATGTCTATAGTAAAGCATTGTGTTCCCTTTTAGCAAATAATGCCCAAAATTCTTTTGAGATACATTTGAGTGGATTGAACCAAAATTACGAAGGTGGACACAGTATATAAAGCAGACATTATATAATGTCACAGGCGCATTTATACCTAGGGTATCTAGTTGTGATTATTTTACGTAGTTTCTTGATTTCAATGATGAACTAGGAGATATTTAATTTTTTGGTAAAGACTAATGTCTTAAAGTGTATATTGTATACTGTATAAAGTACACATAAAATGGTTTGACAATACAAATAACAAAATATTAATATATTAATCACAAAGATATATTGTTCAGTATACCATTTATATTGTTATATTTTGATTTAGAATGTTTCAATTACATTATTTTGTAATATTTATGTTATATTAATTAAAATTTGTAATATTTGTACATTAATATAATAACATCTATAACCACAATTTAGATGTGAATAATTTAGTTTATAGAATTGTCTTGCCACCTCTCTCCTCCACCCCGCCCGCTCTGTAGGATTTAACATTTGATTACATGTTAAGTCTATGGCAATGTTAATCTTATAAGGAAATTTTCAATAAATCTTTATGGAATTACAGCTTAAGTCTATAACATAGGTTTAACATGAGTAATGCTAAATCTATATTAGTAATGGGCGTCCCCCTAGCGGATTTCAATTAAAATTTTTAATTTAATTTTCATACAGTGTACTGTATAAATTATATATCAATTGGGCCCCACACATGTATGAAACTGAACAAGGTTAACGAAAATGGAACGCGTTCCACAAACGCCCAAGCAAAATCTATATCAATGCTAATTCTATGGTTAAAATTAATTCTATGAACAATGTTAAGTTTACGAGACTAATGCTAGCTCTATGGGCCTAAAATATTTATTTCTAATTAAGTGAAAATATTTATTAATTAAATTATTGTTTCTTTTGTGTTTTGTCAATATGTGCTAAGTACATCTTATCGTATTTTACACGAAAATGATGGAAATATTGATTAATCAATATTAATGGATATATTAGTTAATAAAGATTTATTGTTTTAGCATATATATTTTGACATAGAGTTTTTTAATTAAATTAATTTGTGGTATTTATATTATATATACCAATATTTGTAACATTTGTAGATTAATATAATAATACTTTCTTTTAATAAATTATTACTAATAATGTTAATGCTACTGTGTTATTAATAAAGTATACAGTATATCTTATATTATTTTAATGAATACCACAATTAATTAGTTTGGAAGTTATATTTTATAATTTACCAAGTTGACATTTTGTATGACATATTTGTACGTATAGAATAAAAATAATATATTTTTCAATTAAACTAACTAAAGTTTAGGTATTAAAAATATACTACATATCATATACTATCCAAACATGCTATCATACATACTATATGGATAAAATACTTTACATATTATATATTAAAATGTGTTAAAATATTCAGCAAATGAGTGCACAATTGGCAGAACCAGAGGTCGAGTGATCCTTAAATTTATAAGGGTTACAAACTTATATGGTTAATTTCATTGTTTATAAAATTATGACATTTCAATTAGGCAATATAATTATGCAATAAAAAAGTACACAATTTTTCTGCAATAATAAAAATAAGAGCGATACATATTCCAGTAATATATAGGGCACCGGATGTGGTAATAATGTGGAAATTATCATGATCATCACAGCTACCATTATGATCAACAGGAAGTTTGCCGGCGAATACTTTATGGGCAACAGTTATAATTGCAAACTTCCATTTGTCCCAAAGACCGCATTCAAACGCCGCTTTATATCTATATATAATTTATAAAATAATATAATTTAAAGTTATAATTTTTAATTAAATTAATTAAAATACATGTCAATTAATATGAATGAAATCCAAGTATTTGTGGACTTTTTTCTGATAATCCAACTGTACATTTGATCAAAATATTTGTTTTTTGACATCCGTATTGTCCGAATGTTTGTGTTTAGTTTGACAATGTTGTCAAGGTCTATTTCAAATCCCATCAATACATGGGTCCGTTTAAACCCTACATTAATCAATAGTTGATTGTAATTATTTTTAAAAAAATAACCCCAATCCCTGTCGATAAATCCATTTCTATCCATGTTGTTTAAAATTTTCTCTTCTAGTGTAGTCCAATGTTTTTATATTTAAAGCATTATATGGTTAACAATATAATTTATTTATAAATTTTAAATGTTTAATATTTTAGTTACTTTTAGTAGTCGATAGTTGGCTAACGGCATAAATACATTAGACTTAATATTAGCCTTGTGATTAAGATCATTTAATGTATCAATAATTTCATATGGTTTATGAATATTAAATGACAAAATTAATTGTTCAAAGTGTGTTGTAATCACAAATTTTGTAATCAATGAAATGCCAATTATTAACAAATATAATTTAGTAGAGTGTTTGATGTTGACAACTGTAAAATATATAAGTTGCTAAATAATAAAAATAATAAAAATAATAACAAGTTACTAATGGATAATTAATTAAATGATATTATTTACATTGCATAGCTATTGCACTCAATGCAATCCATAATTGATTTCTATAACAATATCCAAATGTTTTGCTAAAAACAAAAAATTTAATAATTTAATATAACACTATTTAAGTTAATATACTTTGTAATATTCATCGCAATTATTGCTAAAACTACTGAACAAATCAACAGTGATGTTATGTAGCATATCCAAATCTAGATTAAAATATGAAATTTAATTTTGTGTTAAAAATAACATAATATTTCTAACATTTATATCAAAAATTCCCAAAAGACTAAAATATTTCAACGATTGAGTGTTGGGATAGTAAGCGCTCATAATAGCCAGTGATGAGTATATACGGGGCACCAGTATATCGGCAAATGTCAGTATCATATCATTCAATTGAAATAAGCCGATGGCTAAATCCACTTTCTTAATATACAAATGGTGTTATTGTTAATCATTAGACATAAATTTATATTAAAAAACATACCTTTTCGTAGAGATAACTAATTTCCGGCTCAGACTCGTACTCAATACCAGCGATACTTAATGTGTGATTCCTATCGACCACAACAGGAATCGCACTGTTATTATAAAATTATGTAAATTTACATTTTAAACAGGAATGGCATCACATTTACCCATAATGTGTACGCCTAACCAATTCGCGTATAAATTGATAGGAAGCTGCACAAAGACCTCTGGTTCCTATTCTTGAAACCTAAAATTACAATATTTATATTAATATAATTATATAATAATATTTTTTATTTTTAATATTTTTATTTTTCACTTTAATTTTATCAAAATAATATAATATTCTATGATATACTGATTATATTAATTTGTAAATATTAATCTAGTGAATTTGCATTACCATGTTATGCCAAGTTACCGTAAAATTGCCCTTTGGGATAAAATCAAAATCAAACAAATATGGGTCATTTTGGTTAGCAATAATGAAATCGCACCCAAAATTTGCTGTTTTTTTCAAAAACAGACTCATTATATTTTTATTGCCAAATCCTGATCAAAATCCTTATAGTATTAATTATATATAATATACATTTTTACCATAGAAAAAACCTAATTAATTTCCCTGTGTTTTATGTCAGTATCAACTAAACACATATATTAATAGATTGTGTTTTATAAGACATTTATCGAAATAATGATTAATCTATTACAAGAATATATTGAACGACATCACAAATAAAGATGTATTATGTTAATATATTGTCATATGACATTAAACTTTTTAATTAAATTATTGTGTGATATTTATATTAGGCTTTGTATGTAAATATTTACCAATATTTATAACATTAATAGATTAATATAAGAATACTTTCAATTAATTATAATAATGATACTTATTTTATATAAAGTACTTTATATTATATTAATAGTAGAGTAATAAATTAACAGAAATTATTTATTAAATTAAATGTATAATAATTAACGTAATTTCAACAAAGACAAGGAAAGCGCAAAATTATTAAAATGTTAAATAATTTAAATATCAAATTTTAGATACAATTTTTCAATTAACAAAACCAAAATAGCCGCACATATGCCAATAGAATATAAGACAGCTGATGTGGCAATAATATGAAAATTACCATCATCATCATTGTTTACTATTAACAATATTTTCCTTTGGGGTATATAGTTTATGAGCAACACCTGTAATCGTGAGCTTTCATTTGTCCCAAAGACAGCATTCAAAGGCCGATTGATATCTAAAAATACTTACTAAAATGTCATAACTATTCAAATAATAATTTAATTTTTAAAAATACATTTCCTTTAATATCGATGAAAGCCATGAATTAGTGGCACCTTTTCTAATAATCCAACCGTAGATTAGATCAAAATATTTATGTTCTGATAGCCGTAACGTCCGGTCGTTATCTCTGAGTATATAATTGAGATTAATTTCCGATCCCATCAATACATGAGTTCTTTCAATCCCAATATTACTTAATGTTATCGCATAATAATTCCTGTTAAAATTAGCCCAGTCTAATCCGATCATATTGTTATCTATATTGCTTAAAAATTTTTCTTCAATTTTAGTCCATTTTTCCTATATTTACCGCATATTGTAATTAATAATAAGAATTATTCATATTTAAACAATTAAATATTTTAATTACTTTAATTTGTCGATAGTTGCTTAACGGCATAAATACATTATATTTGATATTAGGTATGTGATCAATATCATCTAACGAATCAATCACTTGATATGGTTTATGAATATTAATTGATAAAATTAATTGTTTAAAATGTGTTGTAATCACAAATTTAGTGATCAATAAGAGGCCAATTATTAATAAATATAATTTAGTGGAGTGTTTAATCTTGACACATGTAAAATAACAAGATAATTAAAATACAAAATAATAATTTAATAATTACATTGTAACCTATTGCACTCAATGCAATCCATAATTGATTTTTGTATGAATATTCAAATGTTTTGCTAAAAATAAATTTTTAAATAAATTTTAAAATAAAACTATTTAAATTAGTATACTTTGTATAATTTATCGCAATTATTGTTAAAACTACTGAACAAAGCAAATATGCTGTTATATAGCAAATCCAAATCTAGTATAAAATATTAAATTGCATGTTAATCATTGTATAAAATGTTATCATTAATGAACAAAACACTCTATTTTGAAATTATTGTTAAATAATATATTTCTAACATTTGTGTCAAATATATTAAAAAGATCAAAATATTGTAACGAATGAGTGTTGGGGTAATAACCATTCATAATAGCCAATGATTTGTATATACGGGGCACCAGTATATCGGCAAATGTCAGTATCATATCATTCATCGGATATAAACCCAGTGCTAAATCCACTTTCTAAATATAAATTATAGTACAAATGTTGTTATGTTAGATATTATTATTATACTATTTTTTTTATAAAAATGCATACATTTTCATAAAGATAATTGATTTCCGGCTCAGACTTGTGTTCAAACCCAGCGATACTTAACATGTGATTCTCGTCGACGACAACAGGAATCGCACTTTAATTACAAATTAATATTATAACAAAAACATTACTCATTCATCACATTTACCCATAATGTGTGCGTCTAATCAATTCACGTAAAACTTGATAACTATCCGCACAAAGTGTTTTGAACCCTCCTTTTGAAGTCTAAAAATAAATAATATTACAATTTAATTTAACCACAATATTATTGTCTGCACCGAATTTACAATAATTTAACAATTTTATTTGTGGTCACATACATTTTGTTCATTATTCATTTATGCATTATGCATTTTTATATTTATAATTTTTCATAAGTAGTGCAGAATATCTAGCATTTTATTACTAAAAATTATTACTTACAATACAGTATTTTAAATATTATATACAAATAAAAATATTAAAATTTTAAATTGAACGGTTCATTACCATTTGAGTCCATGTTACGGTAAAGTTGCCCTTGGGTATAAAATCAAAATCAAATAAATAAGGGTCATTTTGGTTAGCAATATTAAAATCACACACGAGGTTTGCTGTCTTTTTAATTAACAGATTCATTATATTTTACAACCATATTATGATATTATTAATAATGTTATAATGTTATTATTATTATGGCTTATCTTAATAATAATCCAAGTAGTACATAAGTAAAAAAATTAATTACTAAAATAAATAGTATATATTGTATAATCAAGTACATATAAAACGACAATAAGCGTTTAATAATACAAATAGCAAAATATTAATAATACAATCAAAAGGATATATTTTTCAGTATACCATTTATATTGTTATGTTTTAATTTCGAATGTATTATTTACATTTCGTAATATTTGTACATTATTATAATTATATTTTAAGCCATAATTTAGATATGAATAATATAGTTTATGATTGTTTTGTAATAAGTTATTACAATATTACTAATAACATAATGTTATATATTTTATTGTTTAGCAAAATATTATTTGCTATTTTTTTATAATAAATAAATAATAAACCATTATATCAACAGAATATTAAATATTCCACTATATGTTTTTATTGTTATTCATATTACATAAAATAATGTAAATGTAATCAACCAAATTCAATAAATGTCATCCAGATAATAAATGAACAACAAAATTATTTATCAAATTAAATGTGTAATAAAATTATTGCAATAAAATGCAGGACTGCAAAAAGTGACAATACGTGCTGAAAATTAAATAAAATACAGTATATGCACACAATTTTTCCATATACCACACTATAATAGCAATACATAGCCCAGTAAAAAATAAAGGTGCGGATGTGGCAATAATATGAAAATTGCCATGGTCATCATTGTAAACACCGTAATCAATAGGGTCCTTTGGGACAAACATTTTATGAGCCACACCTGTAACTGTCAAAATCCATTTATCCCAAAGACCGCATTCAAAGGCCGATTGATATCTACCATTAATTATTGAAATGAATTAATTTAAAATTTACCATTAAATTTTAATTTTAATACATTTGCTTTAATATAGATGACAGCCATGAATTAGTGGCACCTTTCCTAACAATCCAACCGTTTATTTGATCAAAATATTTATGCTTTGATATCCGTATCGTCCGGTCGTTTGTGTTTTGTTTGAGTAGAAAATTGAGATCCATTTCAGGTCCGATCAATACATGAGTTCTCTTAACCCCGATATTCATTAATAGTTTATTGTAATACTTTTCAAAAAAGTCAGCCCAGTCTAAACCGATAAGGTAATCATCCATGTTGGTTAATATTTTCTTTTCAATTTTTGACCATTTTTGCTATATTTTTCACATTTGTATTATAATTTGTTTAATAATAATTATTATTAATTAATTGTAAATATCGTACTCACTTGAAGTTGTTGATATTTGCTTAATGGCAAAAATAAATTTGATTTAATATCAGTTCTACGAACAAGATCATCTAATGAATCAACCAAATGGTGTGGTTTATGAATATTAATTGATAAAATTAATTGTTCAAAATGTGTTGTAATCACAAATTTAGTAATCAATAAAATGCCAATTATTAATAAATATAAATTAGTAAAATGTTTAATTGTGACATCTGAAATATACAGAAATAACTAAGCTAGTCAATTAAATTAAATTAATTTGAATTAAATACATTGTAAAGCAATTGCACTCAAAGTAACCCATGATTGAATTTTGTAGGTATATCCAAATTTTCTTCTAAAAAGTATATTTTTATGAAATTGGTTTTATAAAATTTTTCTAAATTTTTAACTGAATTTAGACAAAAATTATTTAAAATGTATATACTTTGTAATTTTCATAGCAATTATGGATAAGACTAGCGAACAAACAATAAACGCTGTTAGATAGCAAAACCAAACCTATTAAAATATATTATATGTAATAGAAATATAAATTTCTATATTTAAAAATAAGTATGTATCAATAAAATTAATTAAATAAAAATTAATATATTTCTAACAGTTGTGTCAAATATGTACAAAAGGCCGAAGTATTGCAACGATTGAGTGTTTGGATAATAACCGCTCATAATAGCCAGCGATGGGTATATCCGGGGCACCAGTATATCGGCAAATGTCAGTATCATATCATTTACTTGATATAAACCGAGTGCTAAATCTATTTTCTAAGTGGTAATTAATACATTTTGTTAGCATTTAATAATATAGTAAAAAAATACATACATTTTCATAAAGATATTTAATTTCCGGTTCGGACTTGTATTCAAAACCAGTGATACCTAACGTGTAATTCTTGTCTACTGTCACAGGAATTGCTCTTTCAATACAAATATTTTAAAATAATATTACAATACAAAATGTATTATACATTTATATTACAGCATAAACAAGACATTATTTACCCATAATGTGTACGCCTAACTAATTCATGTAAAATTTGGTAGGAATCTGCACACAATAATTTAATTCCTTCTTTGGAAATCTAATAATACAATTGAAATTTAAATTTATGTTTTTTAAAATATAATATTAAATTACAATAATATATTATAATTCTATGCGGCATAGACTATGCCGCATTATGATATTTATATATAAATAATGTATACTACCATTTGCAACCATGTTACGGTAAAATTGCCTTTAGGTGTGAAATCGATATCAAATAGATAAGGGTCATTTTGGTTAGCTATGTCAAAATCACATGCAAAATTCGCTGTTTTTCTAGTTAACAGGTCCAGATTCATTATATTTTGTTAGATGTATGATTTATTTAATATCATGACCAACCATAATTCAACATTAATAATAATTATGTATAAAATAAATTTATTCCTTAATGGAAAAATTAATTAATTAAATGTTTATTGTCTGTACATTATATTCAAATATCTGTAGAATATTTATCATACATTACAACTATTGGAATATTGATGAATTTATTAAAATTACCACTTACAATAATATATTGCACAGCAAAGCAATTAAACGCATATTGGTGCATTAAATTCAAACTTCTAACTGCATGGGAACTAGTTGTTTATCTGATATTATCAAATATACCAATAAATAAATATGATAGTTTATATTTCTATTTTAACTAATTGAAATAAAAACTATTAACAATTAATTATATTAATAGCTTAATTACCATAAATATCAAAATAACGAATTAACAAGAAATTAATTATTCAATTAAATAATCATAAATTTTAAAAGATTTACAAAATAGCGAAATTATTTTTAAAAAATTATTTATTAAATTTGATTTATAATAATTAAAATAATAATTAAAAATAATTAAAATAAAGAACATAGTAGACCAAGATTGAAAAATTGATTTAAATAAATGATAATTTATAAACTATGCATACATTTTCTATAGCCAAGACTAAGACAGCAATACACAGGCCTGTGATATATTGAGCTACACATGTGATTATAATATGAAAATTATCATGATCATCGTTACTATCACTATTTCCAATGGGCTCCTTTTTGGCATACATTTTATGGCCCACACCTATACTCGTTACCATCCATTTGTCCCAAAGGCCGCATTCAAACGCCGATTTATATCTTAATAAATAATATATATGTTAATTAAAAATATAATTAACTTAATATTGAACTTAAAATACATTTCGGTTAATATCGATGAAAGCCATGTATTTGACGCCCTTTTACTAACAATCCAACCATAGATTTGATCAAAATATTTCTGTTTTGATATCCGTATTGTCCGGATGTTTGTGTTTTGTTTGAGTATGAATTCAATATTCATTTCCGGTCCTATCAATACATGGGTCCGTTTAACCCCGATATTAGCAATTAATTCATCATAATGGTGTTCAAAGAAGCCAGCCCAGTCTAAACCGATAAACTTGCAATCATCCATGTTGTTTAAAATTGTCTTTTCAATTTTTGTCCATTTTTGCTACATTTACAACATTTAGTAATTATTATTAGTAACTGTTAATTAATAAAACAATTATACAATTAAGAAATAAAATCATTGCTAATAATTATATATCATTAATTATTTTACTCACTTGCAATTGTTGATAGTTGCTTAACGGCATATAAACACTTGGTTTTATCATTGGTCTTTGACCAAGATCATCTAACGAATCGATCATTTGATAAGGATTATGAATATTTATTGATAAAATTAATTGATTAAAATGTGTTGTAATCACAACTTTTGTGATCAATAAAATGCCAATGGTTAATAAATATAAAATTGTAAAATGCTTGATTTTGATAGCTGGTAAAAATAGCAAGAAATTAATTAATTATCTATGTAATAATAATTGGTATAATTACAATCAAATGCAATTGCATTCAACGCAATCCATGATTGTTTTGCGTATAAATACCAAAATCTTTTGCTTAAAAATTAATTTTTAAATAAGATTTTTACAAAATAAAAAATTTAATAAAAATTGTTATACTTTGTAAAATTCATAGCAATTAATGATAAAGTTATCGAGCTCACAAAATAACTCATTATGTAACAAAACCAAACCTAAAATAAATAAGTCAAACAATTTAATTGTTATTATAATTATAACTACAGTTTCTAACGTTTATATCAAATATACGCAAAAGTCCAAAATATTGCAGCGATTGGGTGTTAGGATAATAACCGCTCATAATAGCCAGTGATGGGTATATTCGGGGCACCAGTATATCGGCAAATGTCAGTATCATATCATTCACTTGAAATAAGCCAAGCGCTAAATCCACTTTCTGTATATACCATGTGATAATTATATTTATTCACAATAGCAGATTCATTTTCAAGTAACACTGTACTCAATTGTACAATAATCTAATGCTAGCAAGTACAGTGCACTTATTTAAAAATGTTAGAACAGCGTCTCCAATTTGAATAAAAATGATAATCACACGGTATAATACATTATAAAGCTTTACAAATGTTGTTACTGTTAGTTATATTATACGACTACATTATAATTATTAAGTTATATAATATTAATAAGACATACATTTTCATAAAGGTAATTGATTTCCGGCTCAGACTTGTGTTCAAAACCAGCGATACTTAACGTGTGATTTACATCGACGACAACAGGAATCGCACTTTTAATTACAAATTGTTATTAAATAATAAAACTATTCAATGTTATTAACTTATAACCTATACGATAATATAACCGATACGACATTTACCCATAATGTGTGCGCCGAACCAATTCACGTAAAACCAGATAGAGATCGGCACACAATAATTTAATGCCCTCGTTTGAAATCTAAAATTATTGTTTGCAACTTTTATTTTAATTTCAAAGAATTGTTATTAATTTTTTAAAAATATATTATTTGTAAATATATGTTGTATAGTGTATTATAATAATCTATCATTAAATAAACTTTATAATTTTAAATGTTACCATTTGAATCCAAGTAACAGTAAAGTTGCCTATTGGTTTGAAATCAAAATCAAATACATAAGGGTCATTTTCGTTTGCAATATCAAAATCACAGCCAAAATTTGCTTTCTTTTGAAAAACAATGTCCATTATACATATTATCTATATAGGTATAATGATAAAATAATATAATTGGTTTTACAATATAATAAATCAAAGCTTTTATCATAATTATAAATATTTATATTCATTAATTTTATTATTTTACTTATTCTTACTTAGAAGGAAATACAGTGAACATCACCTAGCTGATCCAGTCGGGGTTGATATGGTCATGTCCAGTATTGTATGGAGATTCATAAAAAATTGTCAAAACGGGCGAATGGCCAGAATCACCGAAGTTATGGTCATATTTCTAGACACTTGCATACGCCTTATAGCATTATAG
>CAJPIZ010000184.1:0-31104 GCA_905368565.1 Medioppia subpectinata
AAAAGTGGACAATAAATGGACTCAAGAAGTGATCAACAAATGGACTCAAGAAGTGATCCACAAATGGACTCAAGAAGTGATCCACAAATGGACTCAAGAAGTGATCCACAAATAGACACAAAGACAGCGAATGATTCTTTCGACAGATTTGGTGATGATTTGTGTCAACTATTGTTGTCTTATCTGTCATTCTCTGAGCGGTTCCGATACGAAGAGGTGTCTAAACAGTGGCAAAGAGTGGTATACGAGACACAAACACGTCTTGAAGGGAACAGATATTACTTCGCAAAGAATGCAAAGAGTTTTGAATTTGTGGTCAAAAAGATGAAGAATATCACAGAAATTGAATTTTACGGCAATAATGAAATGCTGGACACAATTACAAGACATTGCCATCGATTGCGTGACATTAGCATCAGTTTTAGTGCTTCCGGTAATCTCAACGTCGAAACATTGGACCCATTTTTCGCAACGTTTGCCAAACAATTGATTTCAATTCGTATTGTTATTCCTCATATGTTTGGAGACATCACTTTTTGGGATGAGTTTGAAACAAATGTAAAATTGTGTGCAAATCTCCAGAAATTACATGTTTTTCAATATAATGCAAGAAAATCCATGCATTTGTTGTGCGGAAGCGATGGAAATATTCCCACATTTGGGAAATTACGTAAAGTTTCACTTTATTATAACGACAAAAACATAGATTTATTCAAACAATTTGTGCAAAACTATAGAAAGAGTTTGAAATCAATTGAATTGTCTGTTAATTCTTTTTTCGATAAGTTGTCATACATTACACTATCGGATGGTTTGTCACAAATGCGTGAATTAATTGAATTCAAATGCAATAATTACTTCTCGACTAATGTTTTAGTGAAACAAATGGGTATTAATTGTCCGAAAGTCCGGAAACTGGATCTTATATTACATTCAAACTCAATACAAATATGCGATGAATTTTTTGCGACAATTAATCGATACTTTAATCAATTAAAACTTTTAGAAATTGGCGGAGAGTTTCCCAATGGCTATAGTGTAAGAAGTGTTGCATTGATTGAATGCAAACGATTAACACATTTATCGTGTTTACCCACAAATCAATTGTTTTTCGATAATATCCATCAAAATTACCCAAATCTCCGGTCTATTCGCTGTTTCCTTAGGGATAAAGTGAGTGATAATGTGTTGAATTCATTGTCAAAATTACCACAAATACAGACCATTACTATCATCGGAGAGAAAGACTATAAACAAACGACTGTCGAGAAAATGTTGAAAATATGTCTTAAAATTGTCTCAATTAAAATTAGTAATTAATTAATAAATAAATGAATTATTTTATTACATTTAATGTCAAAATGTCATTATTACTGTTTTTGAATACAATTAAAATTGATCACTATTTATGCAAAAATTGTAAGCCATTATAAACTCAAATAAATACACACAAAACGAAATGGTTTTATTTTTTCAAACTTATAAATATCAATGTCTGGTCTAATTGTATGTCGCATACAGTGATCGCCACAACAGTATGCGTGGGTTGTAGTGAAGAGTCGGTGCGATTCACACAGACTACAAGCCATCAAACGATCACTCATTTATGTCTATTGAATATTGTGTTTAAATTTAGCGCACATTTTAGTCATCAATGATTGCATTGAATGTGAAGTGAATGACAATAATAATGATAAGAGTGTTAACTGAGTGTTGAATACAGGCTTTGACTGTATTAACAGTTAACACACTTTTCATACAATTTCTTGCATTATAATGACGTATATTTGATTGGTTGCCAACACTTACTAAAATATGAAGTGATGTAATCATTGTTTTGTCAGACATTTAATTCATTCAACACTTGTTTTCATTGATTTTAAATACAATTATTTAATTAAATAAATGTTTAATTAATTATTTTAATAAATTGAAAAGTATTTATAGTTTTTGTGCTAAAAATGACTACAATTTGACGATTGGTTTGAAATGTTTGGTAATTATGAATGCAATCAACGCTTACATCAAATCATGTGTTCATTTGTTTCAGTCATTCATTGAATTAGACTTTTGTTGAATAAAGTGATCCAAAAATGTCCGCAAAAAGTGATCGACAAATGGATAGACAGACAACTCGTGTCCTCAGGAGTGACACAAAGAGGCAACGAATGGATACAAAAGCATCGAAAGACTCTTTGGCCAGAAGTAGTCGTGTCCTCACGAGTCACACAAAGAGTAGACAAACATTTGTTTCGTCAGCGAAAGACTCTTTCGACAGATTTGGTGATGATTTGTGTCAACTATTGTTGTCTTATCTGTTACTCGAAGAGCGGTTCCGATACGAAGAGGTGTCCAAACAGTGGCAGAGAGTTATATATGAGACACAAACATGTTTTGATACAATTGAGTACAGAATTGGGAACCAAATGAATGCCAAGACATTGAAATTTATGGTCAAAAAGTTGCCAAATATTACAAGAATTCGTTTCGGAGGCGATAGCCATATGTTGGACACAATCACAAGACATTGCCATCGATTGCGTGATATTGTAATCAATACTAGTTATCAGATAGACATCAAAACATTTGAGAGGTTTTGTGCAAAGTTTGCCAAACAATTGAATTCAATTCAAATATTCATATTTTCATTCCAAGACATCTCTAACTCTTATGTCTTAAAATTCATGCGTTTGTTGTCTGAAAGCGACGCAAATATTCGCACATTTGGGAAATTACGCAAAGTTTCTCTCATTTATGACTACAAAGATTTGGATTTATTCAAACAATTTGTGCAAAACTATAGAAAGTGTTTGAAATCAATTCAGTTGTCTATTAAACCTTTTTGCGATAATTCATCACTCAATAGACTATCGGATGGTTTGTCACAAATGAGTGAATTAATTGAATTGAAATGCAGTTTAAAACGTGAAACTATTTATCAGTTTTTCTCCTTAAGTGTCATTCATTTGAAACAAATCGGTATTAATTGTCCGAAAGTCCGGAAACTGGATCTTTGGGTTGATTTTAATGTAAACGAAACTCGCGATCAATTGTTTGCCACAATTAATCAATACTTTAAACAATTAAAACGTTTGGAAATCAATGGCTGTTATCCACGAGAATTTGTTATGAAAAGCGATGCATTGATTTCATGCAAACAATTAACACATTTATCAAAAATACCGACAAATGAATTGTTTTTCAATGATATCCATCAAAATTATCCTAAACTTCAGTTTATAAGCTGTTATGTTAGGCATAGAGTGACTGATAATGTGTTGAATTCGTTGTCATTATTATCACAAATACAGACCATTTCTCTCTTTGGTGGTAAAGATTACAATCCAACGACTGTCGAGAAAATGTTGAAAATGTGTCCCAAAATTATCTCAATTAAACTGAAGTGAAATAATTTAATTGTTGTAATATTTAATATTTTCAAACTCCAAATTATAATTGATTTATTATAATAATAATAATTATGATTATTAGTTACATTAATCCATTGTATTCTCTATCCTATTGTAATTCAGTATATTTCTATTTTGTATAACTTTTTCATAGTTGTCTCAAATGTTGCTAATTATCTGTTTGTATAAGAATTCAAATATTGTTTTTTGTAAAACATTAATTTGTAAAACAATTTATAATAAATATTTATCACATTTTGTAAAATAAATGACATTTTTTTGGGAACAAATAGATATTTTTTATAATAATTTTGGGTGTTTTGTGTTCGTAGTTATAGTTTCAATTAATTGTTATACATCATATTTGGTATTAATTATGATTTATAGTTTACGAAATTATAGAAAATTAATTATTAATTATTTTACTTTTTAAATTTTATTCTAATCTAAATTGTAATTAATGCAAACATTTTATTATTATAAGTAATCAATAATTACAACTTTAATCATGCTTATCATTATATTTTGTGTTCAATACAATTTGTGCTCTGTATTGTAGACAAGGATATATTCATAACACAATAATTACAAATAATTCAATCATTTACTGCTTGAAAGTCCGGCATTTACTGTAAGTCTGCAAAGAAAATGCATTTGAATTTTAATATCCAAATCATTGAAAGCCGTTGTTTTGGACACCACTTCAAAATGTTTGACCGCATAATTGAAACAAATGTCCTGAAGTTCTAATACCGAGTGTTTAACAGCCGACCCGTATATAAGGGCCACGTTTTCAATGGTAATACCTGTACGTAAGAGTTGAATACACTTTCGCTTGAGGTCTGTCTCGGCGTAAGTGTCGGCCAAACCTAATAATTCGACCGCAATATCCGGCGCCACAAACACATCGTTGGTATACAGATATCGCAAAAATGCTTTGAATGCCTCATAAGAATATTCTGTAATCTATATTAGAAATTAAAATGATTTGTGTATTTATTTTGGTAATAGATAAATATAAAACTGACCACAACTTCGGTTTGATTAGTATTTAACAAATGTATCATTGGTTCCATACTTTTGCAGCGTATAATCAAATACTCTTTGATGACATGAATGGGCTGTCCGTCGATCACAAACTGGAAATTAGATGATATGGTATTGTCGAAGGCGTCGGACATACTATTGAGCACCGGGTGATCATTGGAGAGATTTATTGCTAACGAGCGATACGTTGCGTGTGTTTTGGCAAACAGTCCAAAGACATCATATATTGAGCCAATATTCATAACAACTAATTGTATTTAAATTTAGTGTATTATAAATGATTTAATACTGTTTAATGTAAAAATATATTAATTACCGGTTGGTGTGAGTAAATCGCCAAATGGTTGCCGACATTCGCCCCAAACATATAACACTCCATTCGCGGTAACGGCCGCTGATATTGTGCTATCTATATGTGAAACTATGTCTACAATAGTACCATGGTGATTTATGGTTTTTAATTTGTATGGAGAACTTCTATTAGTTTTATCGCCGGTTCCCAATTGACCATTACCATTACAACCGCACGTATAGACATTACCCTCATTGGATAGAAACATTGTATGGCACTTTCCAGCGGCAACCTTTGTCACTTTTAGGTCATTGAAATATTGAATCCGAACGGGTAATGATTGTTTAATTGTGTGACCCAAACCCAACTGACCATTTCCATTTAAACCCCTTTTATTATATAAACAATAAAAATGAGTTCTTAATTGTAAATCAATACTCTCTGCCATACCATCCAAACACACTCCCGGTGTCCGTAACGGCCAGTGAATGATTTCCACCGCAGGCAATGGATATCACGCGACATCCGGTCAGACCTCCGACCACTTTAATAGGCTTATATTGATTAATGGTATTGCCATTCCCCAATTGCCCTATGTCATTATAACCCCAGGCGTACACACGGCCGGCATCGGTCAGCGCCAGTGTGTGGTGTAAACCGCATTCAATGTCAACAATGTTTTCATTATTCAAATCGAGAGATAGTTTGATGGGATGAGGCGATGAATCGCTGTCTCCCAACTGTAATCATAATAAAATTACTTTTGATCATGTTTAATAGGGTTGATGTTTTTAGGACAAAACAATTGTACCATTATTATATAATTATCATCAGCGTATGCAACGTCCTGTACTGGATCTGTTTGATGATTACTCCAAGTGTACACTTCACCCTCGGAAGTGAGTGCACACAAGTACTTAAAACCGGCGCTGATTTTGATGACATCTTTTGCACTTAATTCACACAATTCAGTCATTTCTGTAATATTATTGCCATTCATATGAAAGACCACATCATCTTTGGTCACAACAATCACTTCATTTCCTGTTTCTCCGTATATAATGAATGAATGGATGTTATGAACAAATTCTTCACTCATTTGACAGAATACAAGCCATTTGTCTAATGAACTGATTTTATGTAGTCTCTCAACTGATCCCAGATCTTCAGTTGTAGTCATTTTTGTAGTGTTTTGTTTCTAAAAAAAGTAATAAATAATTTGTCTAAATATAAAGTATAGAATAAATTAATCATATCATACATAACGAAAATTTTATAATTGTTATATAAAATACATATGATTTATTTTTATGTCGCTTTAGACAGGATTAACATGATTGAACATATTAAAATACATATTACATAAAAGTATTAAAATTTGTCAAACAACAAAAGTACCAAACAATATACATTTGTGGTGGTGTGTGTAGAATGATGATGTTTGTTTTTACGACAATTATTGTAGAATAATATGAAGTGGTGTACAAACTATAAAAGCACTGTTTGAGCAAAGGCTTTGATGAAATATTAATATTACAAGGTTTTATTGAAAGTCACATAATCATTTATTAATAAATATGTTTTCCTGTTATATTTAAGGCAACTAATATAATTGACAATTTAAATTTCCAACAATATTTATAAAAAATTATTGTAAAATATATGGTATAAGTCCTGGATAAAATTTTCACAATTAGTTTATGAAATATTTTCTGTAACCGTTAGCTGTTTAAGGCTTCGAGCACCGGGTGGTCGACGCCATCGCTCACATCAATCGAGTAATAAGTGGCCGGAGTTTTGGCATACAATCCAATTATATCATGTATTGAGTCAACGCCCGTCACGACTAGATTTGATATAAATTACAATAAATCACTGATAAATCAATTCAACCAAAAGTTTTAATTAATAAAATTGTCATTTAATTACCTGTAGGACTGAGTAGAGTGCCCAATGGTTTTCTACATTTACCCCAAACAAAGTGACCGCCATTTGCCGTAACGGCGGCCGAAATATTGTTGAATTTTTGAGCAACAATATCAACAAATGGACCATGCTTGATTAGAGGGTTATATGGCGTTCCCTGTTCATCGAAACTACCTGTGCCCAATTGAGCATAATCATTAGAACCAAACGCGTACACATTGCCATCAGCTGAGAGCAGCAAAGTATGATGATTTCCAGTAACCACCTTGTTCACTTTGATGTCATTGAAGTAAGGATTTTGAACCGGTATTAATTGGTCTGTTTTGTGACCCAAACCCAACTGATTGCTCTGATTATAACCCCTTGTATAAGAAAAACAATGTAAATTAATTAATAAATACCATAATAATTAATAATAAGTTTCATTCGCTTACCAGACAAACACACGGCCGGAGTCCGTAACGGCCACCGAATGGTGATAACCGCAGGCAATGCCCGACAGGTGTTGGCCCTCCAGACCCATCACTTTAATAGGCGGTGACTGGCCATCGATGTCGCCGTTACCTAACTTACGACTACAGCCCCAGCCGTACACCTGTCCCGCATTGGTCACCACAAGTGTATAACACTGTCCACACTCTATGTCCACAACCTTTTCGTTATTCAAATCTAAGTCTAGTTTTACGGGCTTTTCAGACGAATGCTTAGATTCAGGTCCGGTTCCCAACTATTATCATGATATAAATTATTATATTTTCATATGAACATGGTTATTTATACACTTGTTCAATACAGTATTAAAAGTTTATTACATACCTGACCGCAGCTGTTCTCACCCCAGACGTACACATCACCGGACGATGTGAGGGCACAGACATGACTTTCTCCGGCAACGATTTTGATGACATCCTTTCCACTCAATTCAGACAATTCTGTCATTTTTGAGACATTATTGACATTCATATGAAAGACCACATCATCTTTGGTCACAACAATCACTTCATTTCCTGTCTCTCCGTATATTATAAATGAACGGATGTTATGAACCAACGATCGGATGTTATTAACAAACTCTTCGTTCGTGGGATTAAATACCGGCCATTTGTTTAATGGACTGGTTTTATGTTGTCTCTCAACTGATCCCAAGTTTTCAGTTTTGGCCATTTTTGTGATCTCTCGTTGAATTTAAATTATATTTTCAACTCTAATGTTAAGATTATTTAACGAAATGCCAAATAAATGAATGTTTATATACAGTAGTGAAATATATTACATGAAAATATGTTTCTAAATGCAAGTGAAATAAGGTGATTAAAATGATAATACATGTATTATAACGACCCGGTATTTTGCAATGTCATTATACTGTATTTATAAGTCATTGAAAAAACTTTAAGATTATTTTATTAGATATTTATTAAATCAATGTTAGTGTTGATATAAATTACATTACTGTTTATTAAATGAAAATATTTTATAAATAGAAACATTTAGATAACTTAAATGATAATAAAAATACAGATGGTAATTCTGTTTGCTATACTAACTAAACGCTTAATAAACGTTTATAAATGTTTGTAAATAACTTATTTATCAGACATTTCTTAGAATCAACACATTATGCAAAAGTAATTTATATAACATTTCTAAATAGAGTTTACTGTTTCATAATATGCTGACAATGAGTGCAGCAAATAGTAAAAATATTTTTATTAAATGTAATGATCATCATTATTGTTATACATTATAATTAATATAATTGAACAAAGAATAACATTATTAACGTAAATAGAAATGTTATAAGTTTAAAATATTGGGTAATTTGGATATTGTAAAAAAATTGATAGTTTAACGTATTTTCAATTCAATCATTGTAAATAGACAAAAAACTTACATCTAGATTATAAATATTATAACAATTAAAATATTTTATAAATTTTAGTTATAGCGATTAAAACACTATCGAAAAGATATTATATATGCATTGATACATTGTATATTTCTATTGAATTAGTGACCAAAAGCCCCCTTTAGTGATGCCTTACGGATGAAATCCTTGTAAATATCAATATCCAGAGCATTGAAAGCACTTGTTTTGGACACATCTTTAAAGTGTTTGACCGCATAATTGAAACAAATGTCCTGAAGTGCGGACACCGAGTATTTAACAGACGCCCCGTATATATGGGCCACGTTTTCAACGGTAATGCCTTTACATATAAGTCGAGTACACTTTGTCTTGAGGTCTGTCTCGGCGTAAGTGTCGGCCAAACCTAATAACTCGACCGCAATATCCGGCGCCACAAACACATCGTTGGTATACAGATATCGCAGAAATGCTTTGAATACTTCATAAGAATATTCAGTAATCTATATATAAAATAACTTTCAAGTTTTTTTAATGCAAAAATAAATAACTAAAACTAACTTCAATTTCTGGTTGATTGGTATCCAACACAGGTCTCAGGCTTTTACACCGTATAATCAAATAGTCTTTGTGGACATGTATGGGGTGGCCGTCGATCACAAACTTGAAGTTACCGGTTATGGGATCGTCGAAAGCATGAGATAGACTGTCGAGTACCGGGTGGTCGTCGGCGACAATCACTGATATTGAGCGATACGTTGCGTATGTTTTGGCAAACATTCCAAAGACATCATATATTGAACCAAAACTCGTAACAACTTTTTATTATAAATTAAAATTTGCATTAAATAGACTAAAATTAAACTAAAAATGTCTCATATTTTAAATACAATTGAATTATTTTTTAAAACAATTACCGGTAGGTGTGAGCAAATTGCCCACCGGTTGCCGACATTCGCCCCAAACATATAGCACTCTATTCGCTGTTACGGCAGCTGAAATATTATTAGTAATTTGTGTAGCTATGTCTACAATAAGACCATGTTGGTTTATAGTGCTTAATTTGTATAGCGAACATCTGTTATCCTTATCCCAGGTTCCTAATTGCCCATCATCATTACGTCCACACGTATAAACATTACCATCATCAGATAAAATTATTGTATGATGAGCGCCAGCCACCACCTTGGTCGCTTTGATTTCATTGTAGTATTGAATTTGAGCAGGTAATAATTGGTTGCTCTCATGACCTAAACCCAATTGACCATATTTATTGGAACCCCTGATTTAATTAGATTACTAAATAAATGTTTATAATACAGCAAACACTTACCATCCAAACACACTCCCGGTGTCCGTAACGGCCAGCGAATGTTTTTTGCCGCAAGAAATTGATGTCACGTGACATGAAATAAGACAACCTTTGACTCGTTTAAATTTAATTTGTTTATCACCATCATTTAATTGATCCTTTAGATTACCGCCAACAGCATATAAATGACCTGCGTCTGTTAGAAGTACAATGTACAATTTGCCGCAATTGATGTCCACAATCTTTTCATTATTAAAATCTAGAGAAATTTTTGACGGATTATGCGATTGGTTACCAGCAATTTTATTTTCACTATCAGTATCATCACTGCTATCATTAGTATTATCACTGCTTTCACCGCCATCTGTATCATCTAGGTCAGTTTCTTCAATAAGATTTTCGGTTTTAGCAATACTAGATGATTGATCTTGATTACGATTAATAGTTTCATCTGTATTATCATCATTTTCCGTTTTGGTATCAGGTTCAGATTTGGTTTCCTTAAAATATTAAATAAATGCCATAGCACATTTCAATAAATTAGTAACTATTAATTACATAACTAACCATTGATTTATTTATTTAATATATATATTTATTTAATATATATATTTTTTAATAGTATTAATTACTTATTTAAACTAATAAGTTAAATACATTTTAATACGTTTGGTTAAGCATTTTAATAAAGATAGATCAAAATTAATAAAGTATATTATATAATGAAGAAAAGCTATAATCAATATTGTTAAGTCTAGTTTGGATGTTAAATGAAATTGTTGTCAAGCATGTTAACTATGGTAATTGAAATGGAATTATTTATTTAATAATTACCTTTAGTAATAGACAGAAAATTTTGATCAAAAGAGCTAATGATTCTGATTTTTCTTTCTTTTCATCGTAGGTCCAGAAATACACATCACTGCCGGATGTGAGGGCACAGACATGACTCTCTCCGGCAACGATTTTGATGACACCCTTTGCACTCAATTCAGACAATTCAGTCATTTGTGTGATATTATTGACATTCATATGAAAGACCACATCATCTTTGGTCACAACAATCATTTCATTTCCTGTCTCTCCGTATATAATGAATGAATGGATGTTTTGCACAAACTCTTCACTCATTATAGAAAATAAGGGCCATTTGTCTAATGATATTAATTGCTGTCTTCTCTCAACTGATCCAAATTCTTCATTTGCGGCCATTTTTACTGTGTTTTTAAAAAAAATTTTTTTAGGAATTTATTAAAATTAGTAATTAAATAAATAATATATTAGTCCTACAAATCAATAACCTACGTTATATTATAATAATTATTAGATATATTTATTATGTATTGAAATATATTTGTATAACAAATTTTTTCAGAATTTTTACTTCAGAGTTACAGAAATGATAACTTATTTATTGTTATTTAATTTGTTTCATACGTTAAACACTGTTTAATAATATTTTGCGTCTTATTTTAAAAACATTGATAAACAAATTATCAAATTTCAAAATCACATATTTTATCTAGAGTAAAGTTCACATGGTTGTTATCAATAATTAATAAGTTATTAATAATAACTAAGAATTAATGTACTGTAATAACATACAAATGTAAAATGTAAAAAGAAACATACAATAAACGCGTTACACATTTGAATGAAAATGTAAATTTACATAAAATTCTTACTTTTGCTTAATCGTTTTGATTCTCTCTCTCTCTCTCTCTCTCTCTCTCTCTCTCTCTCTCTCATAATAAATGAAAATACTTTAATTTCTACCACATTAAAATTTATAGAATTTGTAATTTTTATTTATTATCTAAATTTACAATTCATGAAATTTTTGTATTACAGTTTGTATTAATTAAATGAACGACTAAAAGCCCCCTTCAATGTAGCTTTACGTATAAAATCTTTATGAATTTTAGTATCAAGGTCATAGAAAGTGTCTGTTTTGAACACCTCTTCGATGTGTTTCACCAAATAATTGAAGCAAATTTCCTGCAGTTCTGACACACAGTGTTTGTTCGCCGCGCCGTATATTAGGGACACGTTTTCAACGGTAATGCCATTAGTTATAAGTAAAGTACACTTTCGCTTGAAGTCTGTCTCGGCGTAAGTGTCGGCCAAACCCAATAACTCGACCCCAATATCCGGCGCCACAAACACATCGTTGGTATACAGATATCGCAGGAAAGCCTTGAATGCCTCATAAGAATAGTCTGATATCTATAAATACAAATAATAATTAAAATTAAAGTAATTTAAAAATTATAATTTAATTAAATTAAAAAACTAACCTCTCTTTCTGCGCTATCGGTGTCTAACAAAGGTCTGAGTCGTTCGCACTGTATAATCAAATACTCTCTGTGGACATGTATGGGGTGGCCATCGATCACGAACTTAAAAGTAAAGTTATCGGGATTGTCAAAAGCTTGAGCCATACTGTTGAGCACCGGGTGACTGGCCTTAATAGTCAGTGGTATCGAGCGATACGTTGAGTGTATTTTAGAAAACAATCCAAAAACATCATATATTGAGCCAAAACTCATAATAACTAATTTGGTTTAAATTAAATTAATTATATATTAATTGTTTGCCAAAATATATGAGTAAATAAACGATTGCTATTACCGGTAGGTGTAAGCAAATCGCCCACCGGTTCCCGACATTCGCCCCAAACATATAGCACTCCATTAGCCGTAACGGCCGCTGAAATATGGCCATTCATTTGCGACGCTACATCTACAATAGGACCATGGTGATTGATGGTGTTTAACTTGAATAGAGCACACCGTTTATCCTTATCACCCGTACCTAATTGACCATGACTATTATCACCGCATGTTTAGACATTACCTTCATTTGATAGAATGATTGTATGATTTGTCCCAGCGGCGACCTTGGTCACTTTGATTTCATTAAAGTGTTGAATCTGAACGGGCAATGATTGGTTGTTTTCATGACCTAACCCCAGTTGCCCTTGTTCATTACAACCCCTTTGAAAATGAGAAAGGTAGAATTAATTAAAATTTGAAAACAAATACTCTCTGTCCATACCATCCAAACACACTCCCGGTGTCCGTAACGGCCAGTGAATGCGCTCCACCGCAAACAATGGATGTCACGCGACATCCATCGAGACATCCCATTACTTTAATAGGTATGGATTGATCAGTGGTATTGTCATTGCCCAATTGACCATGGCCATTATGACCCCAAACGTACACATGGCCGGCATCTGTCAACGCCATCGTATGCAATGGCCCGCAATCGATGTCAACAATCTTTTCATTATTCAAATCGAGGGCTAATTTTAACGCATGGGGAGAGGGATCGGTATTTCCGGTTCCCAACTGTAATAGTAGTTAATTTTTAATTTACTACAAAAGGATAAATGTTTACTCAATTAGACTCTAAATAGTACTTGTGTTATCATGATTATTTATTTATAAAAATGGAAAACATTTAAAATTTAATATATTTAATATAGAAAATCTGTCAAAGTTTAATTAAATTAACATTCCATAAATGTAACTAGTATATGCTAATTCAAACATGGTTGTTTATTAAAATTTGCAGAATTTAGGAAATTATTTTAACAAATAATAAAAACAGATGATACCTGAGATTGTGTGTTATCGCCCCAAACATACACATCACCGCCTAATGTGAGACCACATAAGTGTTTAGCACCCGAACTGATTTTGATGACACTTTTTCCTTCAATTCAGACAATTCAGTCATTTCTGTGATGTTATTGACAGCCGTATGAAAGACCACATCATCTTTGGTCACAACAATCACTTCATTTCCTGTCTCTCCGTATATAATGAATGAACGGATGTTATGAACAAACTCTTCGTTCATAACATAAAATACGGGCCATTTGTCTAAAGACACCAATTTTTGTTGTCTTTTAACTGATCCCAAGTTTTCATTTGCGGTCATTTTATGATCTCTTTGTCTAAAATAATACTTTTAAAATACAGTATAAAAATAATGTTCATATAAATACTCGATATGTTATCAATCCTTTGTTTAATGCAAAAATATTCAGTATTTTAGTGTCAAAATGTAATAATTTTTATGATATAATTTTTAAGATAAAATATTGCATTCATTAAATACAACACTCGAACACTATTTAAATAATCTCAGTTAACCATGGTAACTAATAACATAGCAATTTATATTTTAATTTGGTGTAGTTTATTTACCATGTCTAATTATAAGTTTAATCGTGTTATAAAAAATTTATATAAATTAATAAACAGATTGTCTAAAAATATGAATATTTATTTTTAATTTAAATAATATTAATATAAAGTTTAAATATGCCATAATCAAATATAGCAATACAGTTTATTGTTTGATAAGAGAGAGAGAGAGAGAGAGAGAGAGAGAGAGAGAGAGATTATAATAAGGGAATTTTATTGTAATACGGGGCTGACAAATTTATAATTAATTAATAAACAAACTGCAGTACACTTTAAATCCGAATATTTGCTGTATGTTTGGTGAGAAACTCCATACGAATATTAATATCAAGATCTTTGTAAGTGTCTGTTTTGGACACCTTTTCAAAGTGTTTCATAACATATTTGAAACATATATCCTGGAGGGCCGGCACCCGGTGTTCAACAGACGCCCCGTATATTTTAGCCACGTTTTCAAAGGTAATATTATTACGTAAAAGTCGAGTACACTTTCGCTTGAGGTCTGTCTCGCCGTAAGTGTCGGCCAAACCTAATAACTCGATCCATATCTGGATCCCAATATCCGGCGCCACAAACACATCGTTGGTATATAGATATCGCAGAAATGCTTTGAATGCCTCATAAGAATTGTCTGTTATCTATAAATACAAATAATAAATAAAATAAAATACATTTTTATAACCCCTAAAAACTAACCACTCGTTCAGTTTGATTTGTGTCTAACAGTTGTGTGAGTCGTTCGCACCGTATAATCAAATACTCTCTGTGGACATGTATGGGGTGGCCGTCGATCACAAACTGGAAACTACTGGTTATGTGATTATCGAAAGCTTGTGTCAGACTGTCCAGTACCGGGTGCTCATCATCGTCCTCGTCGTCGCTCTCGTCGTTGCTCTCGTCCTCTTCCGCGTCATCCTCTTCCTCGTCGTCCTCTTCGTCGTCGACAGGTGTGGATACAAACCGATAGTTTGCGTGCGTTTTGTCAAACAATGCAAAGACATCACATATGGAGCCAAAACTCATAACTAATTTAACATAAATGTAGAAATTTTTAAAAAAATGTTTTAAAATAGATTTTAGTTAAAGTATTTCTAAACAATTACCGGTAGGAGTGAGCAAATCGCCAAACGGTTGCCGACATTCGCCCCAAACATATGGCACTCCATTAGCCGTAACGGCAGCTGAAATGTTGCTATTTATATGCGACGCGATGTCTACAACATGACCATGCTCGTTTATGGTTATTAATTTGGATGGTTTACTTCTTTCATCTGTATCACCCAATCCTAATTGCCCATGTCCGTTATCGCCGCACGTATAGACACGACCATCATCTAATAAAATTATGGTATGGTACATTCCAGCAGCAACCTTGGCCACTTTGATATTCTTGAAATATCGAATTTTAATTGGCACAACTTGCTCTTCATTGTGACCCAAACCCAACTGACCAAAATCATTATCACCCCTTCATTATAGACATTAAACATTAATTTAATACAAACATTACACAAATATAAACTAATTTAATTAAATTTTAATCGCAAACAATACTCTCTGCCATACCATCCAAACACACTCCCGGTGTCCGTAACGGCCAGTGAATGATATCCGCCGCAAACTAAGGATGTGACGCGCAGTCCATCGAGACATGCCTTCACTTTAGTGGGTTTTGATTGGTTAGTAATGTTGTCGTTACCCAATTGATAATTATCATTACTACCCCAGGCGTACACATAGCCGGCATCGGTCAGCACGAGATTGTGACTACGGCCGCATTTAATGTCAACAATCTTTTCATTATGACATTTGATGGTTAGTTTTAATGGACGACGAGTTGACTCAATAGTGTCGGTGCCTAACTGTATAAACAATCACAACATATATTATATTAGATTTTAAATTACCAAAATGTCAAAATAAAATTAAATAATTTATTATTATATGTGGTCTACCAGGTTACTCTACCATATATTCAAGATTGCCATAAATTAGGGAAAAAGTAGTTTTACTATGACGTGGTTATTATAATATTGGCATCTAAGGCCAATACATGGCATACTAGCATATATTGTATTGTAAATAACGTACCTAAGCAATTATTACAGGTATTTTCATATTAGACTTTTAAAATTTTAATATGAAGTGATTTTCTACTTGTGATAAGTAATGCATACAATTGGTGATGTTATATAAATACAGAATTATATGAATACCTGATAATATTCGTTGTCACCCCAGGCGTACACATCACCGGCAGATGTGAGGGCACAGACATGACTCACTCCGGCACTGATTTTGATGATATCCTTTTCCCTCAATTTTTTCAATTCAGTCATTTGTGTGATATTATTGACATTCATATGAAAGACCACATCATCTTTGGTCACAACAATCACTTCATTTCCTTTCTTTCCGTATATAATAAATGAATGGATGTTATGAACAAACTCTTTGTTCATTAGACGAAATACCGGCCATTTATCTAATGAACTGATTCTCTGTTGTCTCGCAATTGATTCCAAGTCCTCATTTGTGGCCATTTTATGATCTCTTTGTTTAATGTTTAAAACACGATAATTATTTTTACATAAAGTAAATATTCATTTTATTACTTATGTTAAAACAGCAAAATATACAGTATTTAGTTTAAAATGTGATAAATATAATGATAATACTCCTTATGACAAATTATTACATTTATTAAACTAACTAAATCGCAACCCTTTAAATAATCTTAATAAATCAAGGTTAATAATAAATCATACATTAGATATACTCTAATATTTCATACATATTTATTTACATTTAATAGTTTTTAGAAATTAACATAAACATCTAGGAATATCATTTTCAAAAATACATGTTATGTTATACAGTAAGTGGTGTATTATTTCTATGAATAATGTTTTGCATAATTATTATCAATTTTATTTGAGACCGATTATAATAGTGTAGAGAGCGTAAATTTAAGTATAAACAAATTTATGTTTAATTATAAGTTCTCAGAATTTATTGTGAATTGTTTTGAGTTAAGGGTTGACTTCCTTTCAATATTGAAATTATTATGGAATGTTATGTTAAAATAATGTTCTAGTTATAAAATGTTTACGTATGTATTTCCTATTAAATTGGTATATAAGTCATTGATTACTTGTATTAATTATCTATCACTTGTCTGTTGCCAACTATTGTAAAAGTCTTGATATTTATTAAATATATTTGTGTGAAATAAAAACCAGGTTATACTAAATTAGTGTCCATAAGATTCCGATCTCTAATGATACGGCCTTTCGGCCCGATTCCTACAATAGTATTAAAACGGGTTAATAATAAAGGGCCAAAACAGCCACTTTAGCAATGGACGGGTGGGTCAATAAGTGCTGTTCGATCTCTACGGGAGATATATTAATAAAGTGTTGACCACTATGAGCACCACTTTTTTTCACTCTACCCGTAATGAATATACATTCCTTGTCGTCGTAGTACCCGATATCGCTCAATGCCTTTATACTCCCATAGAAAATACATTATAATTTTGCCCGCATTTGCACTACGTTGAATAGGAGTATTTTAACAATTTAATGTAATAAATTATAATTTCTTGTGATCATCGGTTAGAACTGATCGAATGTTTGACATGTTATATGACCGGGAAATATGGTAAAATTATGTTATCATAAAATGATAGCCACCGGCGCAGCAAACGTTATAATAGATTATTATATTTAACCTCTCATAGACTCTATGACATAAAGGTATAATTATTATAACATGAATATAATTTTTACGCCAATTTCAAAATTGTTTTCTTCTGCTAAAAATTTCGCAATTTTATATATAAAAAATCAAAAATAGAATAATAGTAAATAAAATAATTATTTTAAAAATGAATATTTATAAAAATATTAATTTTTTAAATATAAAAACAATGTACAAAATTAAAAAATTCAACATAAGTTGTAATTATAATGAACTTACAGTTCATGTAATAAAATTCATGAAACCAACATTTGTTATATTGGTATACAAATCAACATTCAATATACTTAACGACTAAAAGCCCCTTTTAATGATGCCTTACGGATGAAATCCTTATAAATATCAATATCCAGATCATTAAAAGTGTCTGTTTTGGACACATTTTCAAAGTTTTTCACCGCATATTTGAAACATATATCCTGAAGTGTCGGCTCCTTGTACTTAACGGCCGCCCCGTATATTAGAGCCACGTTTTCAACGGTTATGCCATTTCTTATAAGTTGAGTACACTTTCGCTTGAGGTCTGTCTCGGCGTAAGTGTTGGCCAAACCCAATAACTCGACCGCAATATCCGGCGCCACAAACACATCGTTGGTATACAGATATCGCAAGAAAGCCTTGAATGCCTCATAAGAATAGTCTGTAATCTATAAATAATATTATAAATTAAAATGTCGTATATATTTGTTAAAGTATAATAAATAATAGTAAAACTGACCACAACTTCGGTTTGATTGGTGTCTAACAAACATATCATTGGTTCCATACTTTTGCAGCGAATAATCAAATACTCTTTGATGACATGAATGGGCTGTCCGTCGATCACAAACCGGAAATTAGATGATATGGTATTGTCGAAGGCGTCGGTCATACTGTTGAGCACCGGGTGGTTATCGTCGGCGGTATTCATTGGTATCGAGCGATAAGTTGTCTGTGTTTTGCCATAAACTCCAAAGACATCATATATTGAATCAAAATTTAAAACAACTAATTCGGTAGAAATTTTTTAAATTATAAATCATTGTCAAAATATATTTAATTTATAAATTATTAAACAATTACAAATAGGATTTAACAAATCTCCGATCGGTTGCCGACATTCGCCCCATAAATACAGCACTCCATTAGCCGTAACGGCCGCTGATATATAGCTGTTTATGTGTGAAACCACATCTACAATAGGACCATGGTGATTGATGTTCACTTTGAATGGAGAACTTCTATCAGTCTTATCATTAGTTCCTAATTGACCATGATCATTGTATCCAAATGTGTAAACACTGCCATCGGATAATAATAATATTGTATGACGAATCCCAGCACAAACTTTGGCTACTCTCATGTCTTTGAAATATTTAATCTGAACGGGTTCAGATTTATAAGTTGTGTTACTCATCCCCAACTGACCCTGTCCACCGTAACCCCTATTATTAGGAAAGTAATAAAACTGAAATGTTTTGAGTTGTAATTGTAAATCAATACTCTCTGCCATACCATCCAAACACACTCCCGGTGTCCGTAACGGCCAGTGAATGATATCCACCGCAAACAATGGATGTCACGTGATATTTCTCCAGAACTCCTATCACTTTAATATGTGTCGATTGATTACGAAAATTGCCATTTCCTAATTGACCATGGCCATTATAACCCCAGGCGTACACATGTCCGGCATCGGTCAGCGCCAGAGTGTGCCGTAAACCACATTCAATGTCAACAATCTTTTCATTATTCAAATTGAATGACATTTTCAACGGAATTGGAGATGAAGTCGTATTTCCGGTTCCCAACTGTACTCATAATATAAATTTTCATACGTTTAATAAGATTATTTATGTTAATATTATATCTACTATCATAACATTATAATTTATTGTATTTTACTGTGTTACGATCCGAGCGGTCAGTTTGTTGACTAAACGGGGATCGGGATTATGCGGAACCGGCCGCTGTCTATCCCCGAGACGTTACGGTCAAATAGACACACATTTACCGAAGATAACAACATTTATTCTGTAATTGTATGAATGTGTGAATGAGTGATAGACCCGATGCTCAGCACTCGGCAGAGTCATGGCTAACACTGAATTGTACAGTGATTTGGTAGTGATTTATATTCAGGTATACATAATGTACAGTATATTAGGTATTGTATGTATAGTAGTGTATATCGTGATTGTCATATGCAAATATATTAGGTAACAATAGTTAGGTATATATTGAATGACAATTACAGGGATTGTATGATATTAGAGCCGAAAGGGGTGTATTGTGCGGGACAGGTATGTAAGGATCGGGTATCTGTAATACAGGGGTAACCGACGTGTATTCAAATGGCAATAACTGAATAGAAAGTAAACATTTTAAAACATTACCAAACTTTTTATTAAACATTTTAAATAACAAATACTGTATTAAAAGAACTATGAAATTACCTGACTATCCATATTATCGCCCCAAACATACACTTCACCAACAGATGTGAGGGCACAGACATGACTCTCTCCGCCAACGACTTTGATGACACCCTTTGCCTTCAATTCAGACAATTGTGTCATTTGTGTGATATTATTGACATTCATATGAAAGACCACATCATCTTTGGTCACAACAATCACTTCATTTCCTGTCTCTCCGTATATAATAAATGAATGGATGTTATGAACAAACTCTTCACTCATTTGACAAAATACCGGCCATTTATCTAATGAACTGATTGTCTGTCGCCTCTCAACTGATTTCAAGTCTTTATTAGAGGCCATATTATTATCCCTTTGTTTCAAATAAAAGTTTCAAAACATGATAATTATTTTTACATAAAATTAATATTCATTTTATTACGTATATTAAAACAGCAAAATATACAGTATTTAGTTTAAAACGTGATAAATGATAATACTCCTTATGACAAATTATTACATTTATTAAACTAACTAAATCACAACCCTTTAAATAATCTTAATAAATCAAGGTTAACAATAAATCATAAATTAGATATACTTCTTATATTTCATACATATTTATTTACATTTAATAAAATTTTTAGAAATTAACATAAACATCTAGGAATATCATTTTCAAAAATACATGTTATGTTATACAATGAGCGGTATACTATTTCTATGAATAATGTTAGCATAATTATTATCAATTTTATTTGAAACAGGATAATAATAGTATTAAACCGGGCTAATAATAAAGTGCTACAACAGCCACTCTTTAATAAATTACAATTTCTTATGATGATCGGTTAGAACTCAATGTTTGACATTTTTATGACCGGAAAATAGCGTAAAATTATGTTATTATAAAATGACCTCCACAGGCGCAACAAACGTTATGATGGTTTATTATATTTTACCTCTATCATTATTATAATATAACTTTTTTGACGCCAATTCCCAAGAAATTATTCTTATAATAAAAATTTCGCAATTTTAAATAAAAAATCAAAAATAAATAGAATAGTAGTAAATAAAATAATTAATAAATTTTTATTATTTTTTATATTAATTTTAAAAAAATTCTTTATATAAACAAGCTACAACATTTAAAAATTCACTATATATTGTAATTATAATAAACATAGATTTTACGTAATATAATTCATGAAACCAACACTTGTTATATCTGTACACAAATTAACATTCACTATAATTAACGACTAAAAGCCCCCTTTAGTGATGCCTTACGTATGAAATCCTTGTAAATATTTATATCCAAATCATTAAAAGTGTCTGTTTTGGACACATTTTCAAAATTTTTCACCGCATATTTGAAACATATATCCTGAAGCGTAGGCTCCTTGTGTTTAACGGCCGCCCCGTATATTAGGGACACATTTTCAACGGTTATGCCATTACTTATAAGTTGAGTACACTTTCGCTTGAGGTCTGTCTCGGCGTAAGTGTCGGCCAAACCTAATAACTCGACCGCAATATCCGGCGCCACAAACACATCGTTGGTATACAGATATCGCAGAAATGCTTTGAATGCCTCATAAGAATAGTCTGTAATCTATTTATATAAATAATAACACAAAATAAAAATCACTAAAATATTTAGCCATAAAACTGACCGTATTTTCTGAGTTATTGATTTCTAATAAAGCTCTGAGTGGTTCGCACCGTATAGTTAAATACTCTTTGTGGACATGTATGGGGTGGCCGTCGATCACAAACTTAAAACTACTGGTTATCCGATCGTCAAAGGCTTTGGCAATACTGTTGAGCACCGGGTGGTCGTCGGCGAGAGTCAGTGGTATCGAGCGATTAGTTGCTTGTGTTTTAGCAAACAATCCAAAGACGTCATACATTGAACCGCAAGTTTTCGCAACTAATGTTATATACATTTTATAAGTTAATTATAAATAGTTATATAATAATTATTTTGCTAAACAATTACCGGTCGGTGTATTCAAATCACCCACGGGTTGTCGACATTCGCCCCAAACATATAGCACTCCATTAGCCGTAACGGCCACTGAAATATCATTTGCTATTTGCGAAGTGATGTCAACAATAGGACCATGGTCATTGAATGTAGTCAATTTAACCGGGATATATCTATTAGGCCTATTACCGGTTCCTAATTGACCATGATTGTTATTACCGAACGTATAAACATTACCCTCATCCGATAAAATTACTGTATTAACATTTCCAGCCAAAACCTTGATCACTTTGATTTCATTGAAATAAGGTAATTGTACGGGAAATAATTGGTTGTCGTTGTGACCTAAGCCTAACTCTCCGCATACGTTACGACCCCTATTGGTATGCAAATAATAAAATTCAATTTACTAATCACTACTCTCTGCCATACCATCCAAACACACTCCCGGTGTCCGTAACGGCCAGTGAATGATAACCACCGCAAACAACGGATGTCACGTGACATCCAGCGAGACATCCCAGCACTTGAATAGGTGTCGATTGATTAGTAATATTGCCGTTTCCTAATTGACTGTTATTATTATAACCCCAGGCGTACACATGTCCGGCATCGGTCAGTACTAGGCTATGGTATTGACCGCATTCAATGTCAACAACTTTTTCATTATTAAAATTGTGGTTAAGTTTTAACGGATGCGGAGAGGGATCAGTAGTTCTCGTTCCCAACTGTAATCATAATATTATATTATTAGATAATAAGTCTTATAATATTATAATAATAAGTTTATATAAACTATTTTTATGTTTAATAACAATATCCTAAGACCTGGTTTCACTCATTCTGACATTAGAAATATATTAGCAAGTTTATATTGTTAGTTTAAACAATTATTTAATATTACTTTATAAACAACTATATGAAACTATTCTATCATTAGTATTATAGTCAAATAATGTTGAATATGTCCGGGAGTTGTGTACATACCTGGTAATATTGATTGTCACCCCACGTGTAGACATCACCGCCCGATGTGAGAGCACACAAGTGTTTAGCACCGGAAGTGATTTTGATGACACCCTTTGCCCTCAATTCAGACAATTCTGTCATTTGTGTGATATTATTGACATTCATATGAAAGACCACATCATCTTTGGTCACAACAATCACTTCATTCCCTGTCTCTCCGTATATAATGAATGAATGGATGCTATGAACAAACTCTTCTTTCAATAAACAAAATACTGGCCATTTGTCTAATGACACTAATTTCCGTCGTTTCTTAACTAAACGCAAGTCATTTGCGGCCATATCTACGATCTCTTTGTCTCAAAACAATATTTTAAAAATAAAACAATTATTTTCATACAAACACTCAAAATGTTATCAAAATATTTTCCTGGCGTAAGCTTTCTGTAATACTCATAATTATTATATTATTTTTAGTGGTATTATTAGTATCTATTTGTATTATTAGATAATAATATAATATATTGAAGTGTAAAATGCGATAAACATAATGATAATTATTGTGATAAATTATTAGTTAAACCAAAGACATTTAGCAAATCTAAGTAAACCTACGTTATTAATAAAAATAATAACACATTACAGTAGTTCAGTGTTATATTATTATAAAGTTACATTTACAACTTTACATATGGGCACCGGAACTAACATCTACTTTATCTTCACATTCATTCATAATATATTTTAATTTGAATAATCAAATTATTTAAGACATTGAATGCGGTCTAAACAATATTTCCCAAGTAAATGAATTACCTTTACAGATTCACAATTATTCATATATAAATTACAAAATGATTCTACATTAAAATTTATTATTATTCTGTATACAGTAATTAAGTTGTTGACACAGTAAGTAATACGCATATGATTATGATAGAAAATTAGTAATAATATAGTTTTGGAAATTAAAATTTTAATAAACATATTAATTGTTTAATTAATATACTGTATAATTAATTTTTAAGTGAAATATAAAAACTCATTATTAGGGAAACCGTAAGGATGCTTTTTAAAATAATTTTGAACA
The DNA here is from genome assembly GCA_905368565.1 of Medioppia subpectinata. Lineage (NCBI taxonomy): Eukaryota > Metazoa > Arthropoda > Arachnida > Sarcoptiformes > Oppiidae > Medioppia > Medioppia subpectinata. The sequence goes on from CAJPIZ010000184.1 coordinate 24,285, forward strand.
CAATAATGACTATTACAACTATTTGTTCATTTTAAACTATTAGTTGTGCTATGATTCTCTGACTAATTCATGGTTTTTGTATAGTCTGCATATTATATGACTAATTTTTTGGTTTCCCTACTTATTATAATTAATACAATGCAAGGAATATTAATATACACTAGAATTCAATTGCTATTAACTTATAAGCAAATGATTTTTACTAACGCGAGCCTTCGGTCAAATCATTTTTGCGTTCAGTCTATTCATTATTACATCAGTGAGTGTTGTGTGGAAACAATACAGTCATTGAAACTGCGGCGACGATCCATTCGATTGTTGTCTCAGTGCTTCCAATACAACACTCATTGATGTAATAATGAATAGACTGAACGCAAAAATGATTTGACCGAAGGCTCGCGTTAGTAAAAATCATTTGCCTATAAGTTAATAGCAATTGATTTTTTCTGTAATATTTTTTACAAAATTTAAAGATTAAACATTTCCTGAATTATGTATTAATTGTAAAATCATTTGTGAAAATCAATAATAATTCCATAGTCAATAAAATCAATGTGTGCTCTATATTGTAGCTAACTAATTATTGATAACAATTTAATTACAAACAATTAAATCATTTACTGCTTGAAAGTCTGGCATTTGCTGTAAGACTGCTAGAGCAACCGCGGATTTTTTAAAACTATATATTAAAGTATATCGTCATTTATCTCTCTCTTTGAGTAACGCTAAAAGGCCTGTTAATAAGCAAATAAATTAAAGATTACACTTTAATATTTATGAAAGTCTGGCATTTGCTGTAAGACTGCTAGAGCAACCGCGGATTTTTTAAAACTATATATAAAGTATATCGTCATTTATCTCTCTCTTTGAGTAACGCTAAAAGGCCTGTTAATAAGCAAATAAATTAAAGATTACACTTTAATATTTATGAAAACAACCTAAAAAGCATCCAAAAAGCATCCGGGCGGTTGCCCTAAAGACTGCAAAGAAAATGAATGCGAATATTAATATCCAAATCATTGAAAGCCTTTGTTTTAAACACATCTTTAAAGTGTTTGACCGCATAATTGAAACAAATGTCCTGAAGTTCTAACACCGAGTGGTTAACAGCCGACCCGTATATAAGCGACACGTTTTCAACGGTAATGCCATTACTTAAAAGTCGAGTACACTTTTGTTTAAGGTTTGTCTCGGCGTAAATGTCGGCCAAACCTAATAACTCGACCGCAATATCCGGCGCCACAAACACATCGTTGGTATACAGATATCGCAGGAAAGCCTTGAATGCATCGTAAGAATAGTCTGTAATCTATTAACAATATAAAATAAAAATTTGTATGTTTTATGGTTAAGTATAATAAATATAAAACTGACCACAACTTCGGTTTGATTGGTGTCTAACAAACGTATCATTGGTTCCATACGTTTGCAGCGTATAATCAAATACTCTTTGATGACATGAATGGGCTGTCCGTCGATCACAAACCGGAAATTAGATGATATGGTATTGTCGAAGGCTTCAGACATACTATTGAGCACCGGGTGGTTGTCGTCGGCGATATTCATTGGTAACGAGCGATACGTTGCGTGTGTTTTGCCATACACACCAAACACATCATATATTGAGCCAAAATTCATAACAACTAATTGAGTATAAATTCAATAAATAATAAATAATTTTAAAAATATGTTTGCGATAGAAATGGTTAAACAATTACAAATAGGATTTAGCAAATCTCCGATCGGTTGCCGACATTCGCCCCATAAATACAGCACTCCATTAGCCGTAACGGTCGCTGAAATATTGCTGTTCATGTGTGAATCCACATCTACGATACAATAGGACCATGGTGGTTGATGTTTACTTTGAATGGATCACTCTTAGTTGTCTTATCACCGGTTCCTAATTGACCATGATTATTGAATCCAAATGTGCAAACACTACCATCAGATAATAATATTATTGTATGATACATTCCAGCACAAACTTTGACCACTTTCATGTCTTTGAAATATTGAATCTGAACGGGTAATGATTGGTCGGTTGTGGTACTCAAACCCAACTCTCCATTTCCATTGTAACCCCTTTTATTATGTAAACAATAAAAATAAGTTTTTAATTGTTAATCAATACTCTCTTTCATACCATCCAAACACACTCCCGGTGTCCGTAACGGCCAGCGAATGATATCTTCCGCAGGCAATGGATGTGACGCGACATCCGTTCAAAACTCCCATCACTTGAATAGGTGTCGATTGATTAATTGTATTGCCATTTCCTAATTGACTTTTATTATTATAACCCCAGGCGTACACATGTCCGGCATCGGTGAGCGCCAGTGTGTTGTGTAGACCGCATTCAATGTCAACAATCTTTTCATTATTTAAATTGAATGACATTTTCAACGGAATTGGAGATGAAGTAGTATTTCCGTTTCCCAACTGTATTTAAAATATAAATTATTAGGCATTATATACTGTATATTATACTAATTTAACATTATAATGTATTGAAATGTACTGTATAAACCAAACATTTTAAATAACAAATACTGTATTAAAAAAATTATAAAATTACTTGACTAATCGAATTATCGCCCCAAACATACACATCCCCACTGGATGTGAGAGCACACAAGTGTTTCCAACCGCTGCTTATTTTGATGACACTCTTTGCTTTCAATTCAGACAATTCAGTCATTTTTGTGATATTATTGACATTTATATGAAAGACCACATCATCTTTGGTCACAACAATCACTTCATTTCCTGTCTCTCCGTATATTATGAATGAACTGATGTTATGAACAAACTCTTCACTCATTTGACTAAAAACATTCCATTTGTCTGGAATAATAAAATAATGTTGATTTTCAACTGATCCCATGTCTGTATTTGTAGCCATCTTATTGTCTTTCTGTTCAATAGTTTTTAAACAAGTAAATTATTTTCATATAAACACTCGACATGTTATCAATCATTTGTTTAATACAGAAAATATATGCAGTATTTTAAGACAAAATATTGCGATAATTCTTGTGAGAAATCATTACTTATTATTTATTAGACTAACGACACGAATGCCATTTAAATAATCTAAGTTAACCATGGTTATTAACAAGTGAATCGTAAAACAGTTTTTTACCATACCTCAAATAATCACAATAATAAAAACTATTAAGATAGTTACTTAAATATTAATAGTTGGTTATATTTTGTAATTTCTCAATAAAAATAAAATAAATTACATTTTAACCCGAATGTCTGACCACAAAGTGTTGGACACAAACTCTCTTTTGCGGACTTCCCTTAATGTCATGTTTTGTTGTTAGTCATATGTTTGAAACTTTAGGTATAAAATTATTAAATTAATTGACAAAAAAGTAAATTATAATAAAAATTGCGCGCCTATTTAGTGACCAATATTAAATAACTACTGTATTTCATTAAAATAATTAATTTAATTAGTATGTTAATTATATTCGATTTTAACAGAATTCTATTTTGATACATGGTTTTAACAACAACAAAAACATGTTAAAATTGAATGCCTACTGCATGTCCCACGATACATTGAGTCGTCGTCGGCGATATTCATTGTTATGGAGCGATACGTCGCCTGTGTTTTGCCATACACTCCAAAGATATCATATATTGAGCCAAAATTCATAACAACTAATTTGGTATAAATTAAATAAATGGTAAATTATTTTAAAAATGTGTTTGCGTAAAAATGGTTAAACAATTACCAATAGGTGTCAGCAAATCTCCGATGGGTTCCCGACATTCGCCCCATAAATACAGCACTCCATTAGCCGTAACGGCCGCTGAAATATTGCTGTTCATGTGTGAAACCACATCAACAATAGGACCATGGTCAACGATGTTTACTTTGAATAAATCATTCCTATTAGATTTATCGCCCGTTCCTAATTGACCATGATTATTGAGTCCAAATGTGTAAACACAACCATCAGTTGATAATATTATTGTATGACAATTACCAGCAGAAACTTTGGCCACTTTCATGTCTTTGAAATATTGAACGGGCAATGATCGGCCGGTTGTGTCACTCAACCCCAACTCACCATGCCCATTGTCATGACTTACCAAGACCCTTTTATTATAAAACAATAAAAATAAGTTTGTAATTGTAAATCAATGCTTTCTGCCATACCATAAAAACACACTCCCGGTGTCCGTAACAGCCAGTGAATTATAACCGCAAGCAATGGATGTCACGTGACATCCTTTTAGACCACCCATTACTTGAATAAGTGTGGAGTGATTAGTGGTATTCAAATTACTCATATCATCATTGTTATTATAACCCCAGGTGTACACATGGCCGGCATCGGTCAACGCCAGTGTGTGGTTAAAACCGCATTCAATGTCAACAATCTTTTCATTATTTAAATTGAATGACATTTTCAACGGAAGACGAGATGGAGTAGTATTTCCGGTCCCCAACTGTACTCATAATATAAATTACTAAATATTTAATAAGTTTATTTTTGTTAGTATAGTAATTAATTATATAATGTACTGTATTGTATACTAATTTTAACATGATAATTTTTATAATTTACTGAATACGCAAAACATATTAAATAACAAATACTGGGTGTTAGATAATATATAGCAGTTTACGGATAGGTAGAGGTGCACCAATATAAGCATTATAGAGTCATTTTGTCAATTTAAAAATAACAAACAAACATTTAATTTAAACAAATTATACATTTTATTTTAATATTAATAAAAGAATAGGTTTATACATTCAACTGATTATATTATAGATATTTAATAACATTAAGTTTATTGTATTAAATTTTCAAAATGACCGCAATTAATTGAAATTAAATGGCGGAGTCTAAGAGTTTATTAATATTAAAATAAAATGTATAATTTGTTTAAATTAAATGTTTGTTTATTTTTAAATTGACAAAATGACTCCATAATGCTTATATTGGTGCACCTCTACCTGTCCGTAAACTGCTATATATTATCTAACACCCAGTACTGTATTATGAAAATACCTGACACAAAATATTATCGCCCCAATTATACACATAACCGGCAGATGTGAGGGCACAGACATGACTCACTCCGGCACTGATTTTGATGACACCCTTTGCCTTCAATTCAGACAATTCTGTCATTTCTGTAATATTATTGCCATTCATATGAAAGACCACATCATCTTTGGTCACAACAATCACTTCATTTCCTGTCTTTCCGTATATAATAAATAAACGGATGTTTTGCACAAACTGTTCGCTCATTAAACAAAATACTGGCCATTTGTCTGTAGAAATAAAATGCTGTTGACTTTCAACTGATCCCATGTCTGTATTTGTGACCAGTTATGTCTTTCTGTTTACTATTTTCAAAACACTTAAAATAATTTTATATAAACACTCGACATGTTATCAATCATTTGTTGCAAAAATATATGCAGTGTTTTAAAGCAAAATATTGCAATAAATTTTGTGATAAAACATTATTTATTATTTATTAAACTAACTACACGAATGACATTTAAATACTCTCAGTTAACCATGGTTATTAACAGATAAGTAGTCAAACAGTTTTTAATCATCAATCAAATAATTACAATAATAAAAACTATTAAAATAGTTACTTTAATATAATAACCAGATACTATTAGATATAGTTGATTATATGTTGTAATTTCTCAATATTATAAAATAAATTAAACCCTTATGTCTTGAATCGGTTTAAACTGACCACAAGTGTTAAACACAGCGTCTCTGATACGGACTTCCCTTACTATACCATTGAGAGATGTAAAGGCAAAACACAATTGATTGATAACAATAAATAAAACAAATTAACATTGCATTTATTAATTTTATAAATTTAAAAAACTTATTTTCTAATTATTAAATTAATAATTGAGCACTATTATATAATGATAAGCAATTAATTATAATTCAAAACATTACACATTAATTTATTAATTATCAAACAATAATCCTAACCTTCAAATTACTAATAATTATTAATAATTTATTTACAATAATTAATAAATATTCAATTGTTGTGAAAATAGTTAGAAATATATAATGTTTTTAATTAAATTACATTTTAATGTAGGCCAGTGTGTCTGAAATCAAACTAATAATGATCATAATTGGAAAAAAATTCTTATATATTTTGTTAAAATAAATATTAACATAATTAGTAACTTCTTAATGTCAATAATAATTTAATAATCAATTTACTTTAATTTTTTATTATTCTGCATACAGTAATTAAGTTTTTAACAGTAATATAAAAATGATTATGATCGAAATTTAGTAATTATTATTATTAATAAGTTATCATAACATTAATATATTTGTAATATATAAATTTTAATTTGGTAAAAATAATGTTTACTTACTTACATGTAATTAGTAGTTATGTATAATTAGAAGATTATAATTTATAATTACTACAGTGAATGGAATTTTAATTTAATTTAATTTATCATATAAATCACTGAAATTAACAACTAAACATTATTTTACTTATGCCGTAAGTAAATTTATAAACTAAAGTAATTAAGTTGTTGATACAGTAATGCTTATACTTAAGATTATTGCTAGCCAACGTGGTATACCGGGTATACTTAGTGTTAGCCACATGTTCAACTAAAATATATAACATAAATATATCCATAATTAATTGATTAAATTGACAATTGACAGACATTTTACATTATAATTAAATATAATTATATTTAATATAAGGGGCACAACGTGTTAACAAATTTTGTAACATTTGTTTGTAATTTTGTAAAGTTCACATAAAG
>CAJPIZ010000185.1:0-31100 GCA_905368565.1 Medioppia subpectinata
ATCCTATGGGCGATCGTAATGACCGTACAATTGGCGAACTTATCCCTAATAGTTCGCTGTATGAGCGCATCCGTGCGGTGATCGACATTGGCTGTGGCCTCGTCGAGCACCAGTACCCTATTGTCGCGCAGTATAGCCCGCGCCAGGCATACCAATTGGCGCTGACCGACACTCAAATTGGCGCCGCCTTCGCTAACTTCGCCGTCCAATAGGCCGGGCGTTGCCATCACAACGTCCCGGAGCTGTACGGCATCGACAGCGGCCCAGAGTTCGTCGTCCGGGCGTTCGCCGAATGGGTCGAGATTTCGCCGCAAAGTGCCGGCGAATAGTGTCGGCTCCTGCGGTATGATCGACACCCGTGACCTCAAGTCACGCAACCCTATCGTCCCGATGTCTATGCCGTCGATTACGATCCGACCCCCGGAGGGCTCTGTCAGTCGGAATAGGGTTGCGATTAGCGACGATTTGCCGGCACCCGTACGGCCCACTACACCGACCTTTTGGCCGCCCCTCAGTTGGATAGAGATGTCCCGGAGGGCCGGTTTTGGGCACTCAGGGTATTGCAGGGTTAGGTCGGCGATGGTTACGGCGCCCCGTTGTGGCCAATCCGTTGGCGGTTGGTGTCCGGGCCGGGACTCGAGCTCGGCCTCCGGCTCGACCCGCGAGTACTCCAGCATACGCTCGACGGCAGTCATATAGGACTCGAGATCGGCCGAGCATTTGATTGCGTACTGTGTTGTGGTGGTTAGGGTCAGGGCTATCGGGGGAAAAAATCACATGTATTATGCTTGAGAGTCTAGTTTATTTGTTTGTGTGTATAAACGCATACCCGAAGAGATGATGAGTCCGGCGTAACCGCCGGGCAGTCCCGGGTATACCATAACGAAGGCGACAACAGCGCCAATATATAGCACACAAATCCAGTCCATGAGTACCCCAAAGGCCCGGGAGGTGCAGATGTATAGGAAATAAGTGGATGTGTTGTCGTTTTGGTGGCGACCAAACTGGCGCTCAAACATGGGCTGCGCCCCAAACGCCCGTATGGTTGACAGTCCGGCCAGCGTTGCCGACACGTGCGAGTAGATCGGGCTCCGGGCTATAAACATGGTTAAAAGCATTTGAGTTAATTATTATCATAATTATTGCTAGCAATCCGATCGCATGCAAATTTCATTAAAATCGCACAAGTAGTAATTAAAATAATAGATTTTTAGTTCAATTACTACTTGGTGAATTTTAATGAAATTACCGTTGGTATCGAATGGTATCATGGTAGTTAATTATGATTAATGTGTGCACATACATAGCCCCTCCATGCGCTTTATATCCCGGGCGGCTCTGATGTAAAAAACCCGACTCATAAATACCATTATAAGCAAAATGATTGCCGGAAACGCGAGAATCCAATTGATAATTGAGTTAACAATTAAATTCCCGATCACTAGTGATATGGACTGAATGAATGTGCATTTGATTAAAATACTGATTATACATTAATTTGTAATTAGATTTATAATTAAATAATTTAATTTGTATAAAAAATAATTAAACTAAATTTAATTCAATGCAAAATCAACAAATTTACGTACAATTATGAAATCAAAAGCGTTTGACGGCAACAACTCGTCGACAATACCGGTGTCTTTGGTAAACCTGTTGAGTATTTGACCTAAAAATTGGGACAAATATTGCTTAACAAGATAATTTTAAACCAAAAAAATAAACAATCACGGCCACTAATTAATACGCTTACCTACAGGTGCGCTCTCAAACAAATGTATGGGTGCTCTCAATAGTGAGTAGAAAATACTGTTATATAGTTTAACCGACGATCGCATACACATCGTGTAAAACGAGGCCGTATTCNGTGAGTAGAAAATACTGTTATATAGTTTAACCGACGATCGCATACACATCGTGTAAAACGAGGCCGTATTCACGAACACCGATACAAATAGACCGGCGATTAGTAACGAATACACCATCAGATTGTGGCCAATGCTGGTCTTATGACCGGTGATCTCGGCGTTTGTCCTGTCATTTAAGTACCAAGAAAATTTTAACAATAACAAAATGTCATCACTTGTTAGAATAAATATACTGTATATACAGTATAACCCGGTTATTATCCCATGTTGGGTGTTTCAAAAATTTGTGTATAATGAGGGAGGGTTAAATGTAATATACACAACATTCAGTACACAATACAAAAACACACTAACCATTGGGTGAGCCACAGGTCTGACCACTGGTACAACACTTGCGCCAACACAGTCATCAATACAGTGAACGTGAACAGCGCCGGACCGGCGCCTGCTTTCGTATAATCCCAGTACACTCTACTCTCGACTGATCCGGACTTTTTTGACTCCCTCTTCTGCTCCAACTCATCCGTCTCGGCGTCGATGTCCGCCAACTCCTGGGCCATCGCCTCCGCAGTCGCCGCACCACTGCTGGCCATCTCAGACATGTCGCCAATACTGCTCGGTATGGATGGGGTGTAGGCCTGGAGGCCAGCGGTTAGCTGTTTATAGTCAGTGCCGGTGTTTGACACGGNTGCCGTAGAGTATGAGCTCCCGGTGGCCGCCGAAGACACACCGCCGGAACTGTTGGGACACACATTCGACGCCAAACTTGTCCTCCAGAGGCAGATAACTGAGCAGTTCTTCGCACAGATCGTCGCCAAACCGATCCATACTGTCTTTGGCGTAGATTTTGGTCATATTTTTTGGTATAAGTATTAGAAATGTATAAATAAGTCAATAAATTAATATAAAATTAATGTATAATTATTTAATTATAATAAAATTTTAGTTAAAATTGTGTCAAAATAGGCATTAAATGCGTGTAAAACAAGCGCTCAGTCGACGACCGGTTCCTTCACTGACTGTATGTGAAGTGAAATATCATTTGATTTTATTGTCATTTCATTTCAATAATTGGGACAAAATGTGAAGTTTTTTTATGGAAATTTCTGGTGAAATATTTTTTGAATAAGAATTTTTCCATTTATTATAAGTTCAGTATAAACATTGACCATAAGTACAATGTATCATAATATGTACTGTATATATTATGATTGGGGCGAAGCTATTTATAACTTGACGTGGTTACTGTATTACCTTGATAATTTATAACCTATTATATGAGTAAGACATGAATAAAGTATAAATTACATAGCAATAAAATTGATCTGACAGTGATCTGACCCATACATAGTATATATCAATATTATATTATAATGTAATTCTTATGGATTTTCTATAGTATTTTAGTCATATTTAATGTTGTTAAAATTCTTTTAACACAAATATTAGCAATATGACATGGTAAGCCTATTTAGTATTAAAAATTTTAATTTAATTTTAATTTAATTTTAATTTAAAATACTACTAGTTTAACTTAAACTAGTTTTGATCAATATAATAATTTTCTCAATTATGACTATATTTAAAATGTTAACATTGAAAGTATATTTGTAAGTTTACAATAATTTATATTAAATAATTATTTTATAATAAAAATACCATGCTATATAAGGACAGCCTCTTTTTAATAAATATTAAAAGTTTTAAATCTAGATAAAACCCACTGTTACTAATCTATGGCAAGTTTTATAAAAACTTAAATATAATTACTTATATTTGAAATATTTTATTAGTAAATAATTATTTTATTAATACAAACCATAAGCTACTTAAGTTAATCATCAAAACATTATTTAATTGTTAATAAATTATAAACATAGCTTGAATTCTGTAATTATTATTTACAAAATATGCAATCAATTCATACAATCAATAAATAATGACTTAATTTAACATTTTTATTAAATTAACAAAAACTATCAAAATTAAGTTTCCTCATCCGAATGCACACTACAGGTGCTCTCATTCACCACTTCTGGACCATCACTGCCGACGATCAGGTCGTGTCCGCCATCGCCAGCACAGGTTCGCTGGTAATACTGACGGGCCATTCGCCGCAATCGGGCGGCCATTTGTCTACCCGTATTGTCCACCAGTTTAGCGAAACTACTGTCCGGCCGTTGCAGCAAATCATATGCCATTCCCCACTCAACCAACTCACCGGCCTCTAACACCTACAGTACCCGTAAATACCATGTTATATAAGACACAGTCCAGCGCCCACTCTAACCATACATACCATGATAACATCGGAGTCGATGATGGTATTGATCCTATGGGCGACCGTAATGACCGTACAATTGGCAAACTTATCCCTAATAGTACGCTGTATGAGCGCATCCGTGCGGTGATCGACATTAGCGGTGGCCTCGTCGAGCACCAGTACCCTATTGTCGCGCAGTATAGCCCGCGCCAGGCATACCAACTGGCGCTGACCGACACTCAAATTGGCGCCGCCTTCGCTTACTTCGCCGTCCAATAGGCCGGGCGTTGCCATCACAACGCTTCGGAGCTGTACGGCATCGACAGCGGCCCAGAGTTCGTCGTCCGGCCGCTCGCCGAATGGGTCGAGATTTCGCCGCAAAGTGCCCGCGAATATTGTCGGCTCCTGCGGTATGATCGACACCCGCGACCTCAAGTCACGCAACCCTATCCGCCCGATGTCTATGCCGTCGATTACGATCCGACCCCCGGAGGGCTCTGTCAGTCGGAATAGGGTTGAGATGAGCGATGACTTGCCGGCACCCGTACGGCCCACTACACCGACCTTTTGGCCGCCCCTCAGTTGGATAGAGATGTATATAATTAATTATGTTGTTGAGTGAAGTAGATTCGCGAGCGATCGCCAGCTATCGTAACCACTAGTAGTGGACAATAAAAGGTACACTTCGTACACAATTAACTTTATTAGAAATATTAAAAGTAATGTTCACTTCTAAGAGTGAGAGAGAACTGCGAATAATACAGTGTGTGTGGGAGTTATAAATACCCTGTGTGTGACATAAAGGTAATTACAATAATGAGTATAAGATGTGTGCATATCGTATGCACATGAGGTGATGTATAGGCATAATGAGTGGTGGGTGAGCTCATCGAAGTCACCATGAGGTCTTAGTGGAATTGTAATCGGAGTGACTGGTATACATTCACGACAATGTAATGTATATTTAATGTACAAGAAGTTGTTTTTTCGTAATTTAACGATTTTATAATTAGTAAGCAAATATGTGGATCTAATTTTAGGTTTGATTTATTTGTAAATACATTATCAAACACATCTATTTAAGGAAAAATAGTTGTATCGTTTAAAATAATTGAAAGTAATGTTTAACATATAAATAAAGTGCATATCAAGCCATGTTTTGATTAATAAACAGATAATTTAATTAAAAATGTTCATTACGTGATTTGCTCGGACTCTATATTTGATGTCAAGCTTTTTATTACAATCTGTATCAATACATACATACTATATATATATATATATATATATATATATAATGCCCAGATCTATTTCTCCTCAAATAGATGTTTTTGCACATTAAACTAAAAAAATACATAATTACATTTTATAACGTGCACTTTAATGATGTTATAAATAATAGACTAATATCCAGATTTGATTTATTTGCATTGTATTTGTCAATACATTTAAATCATTATACATGCATTTATTTTCTAAATTAATTAAAAGTTATATTAGCCAATATTAAAATGGAGATTATAAATAAATTGAAAAGTAAATATGCTGATTTTATGTATGAAAACAACAACATTACGTTAGAAACAGTTGAACGTATTGAACAATTTTATCAAAAATCTTTCTCAATAGCGTCAAAATGCGACGATTATATGAATGGTATTTACAATAAACGCAAACAATTGCCACTAATTATGGCCAGAATTGTATTACTATTAGTGGGCGTCAGGTATGGCCTCTCGGCTGCGATCAACACACGGGAAATGCGAGCACTTATGGCAGACGCGAACTATACGCTCGGAAAGCCGGTACTCATATCAACAATGATGAGTATTGGGGTATTTTGTGCCCTATCTGTTGGTCTAATCGTTCAATTACTGGAGATAAAGGGAAAAAATTACATTTTTAATTTACTTTATGATCTAAAATATGATACATTTAACCCACCATTAAATGCCAATCATAAACGAAAACTTACATTAATTGCACAATTGATGGTAAAATATGGTTTGAATCAAATCTATTGGTTTTTTATGATTATAAGCAATTGTTTACTACTTTTGGCGAAAGTAAGCGCTTATTTGGATCCGAAATCTGGTTTTACGTTAATATCAATCATATTTTGGTCTATTTGTGATGCAATATTTTTAATGCAATATTTTGGCTTGTTTATTTGTGGTTTATGTGTCGGCTATTTCAGTACAACTTATTTAAAATACATTTTTCATGAAATTAATACGTTGATTAAAATGTGTGTTCAACACAATAACAGTGTATTACTAATGAATGCAATTCAAAAACACAATTTTGTGGCATTAATTGTTGACAAATATAATATGACATTCAAATACGTACTGTTTGTAGCCTATTATTTTATTACGCCTAGCATTGAAATACTATTATACCTGTCTTACGACAAGCAAACAGTATTTGTGGCCCGTTTTGTATTTTTATTTGTGTTTATTGCAACTTTTGGTATAGTATTTGTTTGTAACTATATGTGTACTCTGTTTACAAAATCCTCGTATAAATCAATTCCTATTTTATACGAATATATGAAATGCCGAAAAATTTCAGTCAGAAATCGTATCAAACTTTTGGCATTCATAGAGAGGTTGTGTTCACACGATATCTGCTTTTATTGTCTAAACTTATTCCCAATGAGTTCTCTTGAGTTTGCATTTTATGTTTACGCCGTTGTATCCAATTATATGCTTATCATTCAATTCTCTGATTAATTGTTAATTTAATTAATATCTTCAAAAATTTTATTATAATTAATATTTTACTAAATATAAGATTGTCTGACATCAAATAAATTATAATGTTTTAAAATTAACTCATATATTAGGCAAATTGAGCTAACAAGCTGTTTCGCATTGTAAACTTCTATTCTATCAACTTCTCTATGTTATCAAACAAATTCCAAAACCTAAATACAAACCTCATAGACTTAAGTTTAGAATATTCTCTATGTTGTCAACTAATCTATCATATCAGCACATTTTGGCCCAAAATTTGTAGCATTTCATATGTATAACAATTTTTGTGTTGTCAACCCATACGCTAACCCATCTGTACCGATGTTTCCACAAGTGGTAGATATTTACAGGTATTGCCGGTGTCTGTGAAACGGGCTGTCGTTAGTGTTGCCAGAAACACTCGGTTGCCCGGAATTTTCCCGGAATGAGGGTATGGATAACTTTGATATGGAGAGCTCCCGGAATTGAATCATAATAAATATTTTGATAAAATCAACACTTTTTGTTAAAAAATTGACAAAAAGCTTATATGTAATTATACTATGAATGAAAATAAATACTTAATTTATCAAGCGTCATGGTGTGCATAATTGTTTTATGAGAGTAATGGTGATAATTTTGAATATTAATAAGCTATGTAGGGTTTGACTACCTTATTTTGATAATTATTATATGTAAATGACTTTTTATATCTATTTGTCTAACTTAAGGACCTCTTTGCAAAATCTCAAGGAATCTCCCGGACAAATTTTCTTAAAAATGATTATATCAAGGTCTTTGTTGAAATGACCTGGCAACACAGCACTTGATTGCGAAGCACTTCATTTACAACTACTTTAATATTTTTACATAGTTTTATTAAAACTTCAATTTATAAGAAGTAAGATTTGAGAAAAAAATCTTCATAAATAATTTATAAATAATTAATCACAATTCATATATAAAAAATGTGGTCTAATTTTCCATCTAATAGTCACTAATTATGATCACAATTATATTCTTATCTAGGTGAAAAAGAAAGTTATGTCCAAAAATGATACCTGAACTTTAACCCATATTTTTGTAAGTAAAACACATACTTATAAGACAAAGCTCGTTGTTATAAAAGCTACTATATATTGAGATTATTTTGTGATATAAATATTAAAAATAATTATTGTCATCGATGACCAGCGATTCCCCGAACAATATACACATTAGACATTGTTTTATACAAATTTATAAAGAGCTTATTTGACGCGATTGTGCACTACAAAAATTAAACACATTTATAATGTAAATTGTACGAGTGTGCATGAATGACCGCTATAGCTAAAAATGTGCCGCGCCCTTGATTGTAGCCGTGGTGGTCTCCGCTACAAACGAGTGAATAGCCCTCACAACTTTGACCAAGCCCTGAGGCTACAGTTTGTATAACCGACTACTATACAAGTATCCCATCCCTACGTCCCTTATCTGATAACTCCTAGTGAATCTATACAAATCCTTGCCGATCGCTAATTTAAAACTGTGTTTTACAGTATTTCAATGCTAAAAAAATTCCCGAAAAAAGTAATTTTGAAAATTAAACCCCAATTAAAGTTTAATAACAAGAGGTATAAAAACTATACCCACACTGCCATCAACACTGATATACCCCCTACTGATTACCACAGATACCCATCATTTCTAATGTCTGTGAGAGAAATGGTGTTAAAAATGGCAGATGTAATCAAATCGGGGGTGTCTTCAGATTGTGGTCTTAAAATCAAGTTTAATCTTCAATTAGGAAATTGAAAAATTGGTGACACAATGGCAGACAGTTGTCGATAATAAAGGAGAATATATCATTGATTAAAGTTAATTATCTTAAGAATAAAATAAATTAACATTTTGTATAAAAAATAGTCAGGACTTTTTTGGGGCCCTGATATCTCATAAATATACTTTTTATTCATTTAACAAACAGATTATAATAAAGAATAAGCATAATAAATACTAATAACTTTTATAATTTACATTAAATCCAATACTATTCAAAATACTCTATTTTGAACATTTTGGAAAAATTCATATTATAATAAAATACCATCACTCTTTTGTTGATAAAACCTAAAATACATGTCCAATTTTGATAATTCTTTTTTTATATGATACATAATTATTTGCTCTAAATATTTTGTATTGAAACCATCTCAATATTCCTTACTTAAAATTTCCCCATAGGATTAGCATTACGGAAAGCTTGTCTTTATTGAGTCATAAAATCTATACTAGTGATCAGATTTTAGTAGTTCTTTTTTTATTGTGTGCAGAATTTATTCCTTTACAAATTACCGATGGGGACCATCTCTATATTTCTTATGGTTTGGCCAATAATATGACCATTCCGAATTGTCCCATATTTTGTATACCACGTGACCAAAAAATTTTGACAGGCTAGTCAATAGATCTTGCGTATATGGGGCTCTTGAATGCTTTTTACAGAATAAGGATAGCTCTTATAGTTAAAGAGATATAGCGTTTTCCGCATGCTGGAGATCAGTTGACCGCCCCATTATAAAAACATTGAAAATAAACATTTGGTTAATATCTATCATTATTGTTAAGCATTTTATTGCCAAAACTTTATAAAACAAAATTGATGGTATGAGTAAAATTCAATATTAGTTAAACTTGGTCAATTGCTCGGAGACTAGAATTGGTGGCGATTCAACATTTAAAGGCATATCCGGGGGTGAAATGAAACGATTGTCATTTGCATCGGAGGTTAAACTGTTTCACATATCTATCATAACTTGATTATAATTGTCGTAAATTAAATCATATAAGTTAGAGAAAATTAAAAGCTCACTAACTTAATTTTAATTTTAGTTGTTTTCAAATCCATCGATACTCTTATGGTACATAATATGCTATATTATAATATAATTTTGTAAATAATACATTAATTGTTTTATTATTTTACATAATTCTACTACAATATAAGCGATGAGCCGACGACTGGGTTGGACTCGTTTAATGCCGAAAATATTGTACGTATGTTAAAATCGATGGCCTGTGAGGGCCGGACTATAGTCTGTACTATACATCAGCCGTCGTCTCAAGTGTTTGAACTTTTTGATCACTTATTACTCATTGCCGATGGAAGGGCCGTTTTCATGGGAAGCTCAGGTTTAAAGTTAACATTTATTTTTCCATTAACATAAATATTATTTATTTTTAATGAATTTGTGTTTTTCATATAGAAAATGCAAAACAATTTTACAAATCAAACGGTTATGTAAGTCCTATAAAATGAATGTTATAAAGCATTATTTAATGAATTGTGGTTGAATAAAATTTATTTTATCTTAAATAACTAATGATACAAATAACGTTTAAAAAATTTTACACTACAAAGAATAAGAAAAAATTTAAATTCTAAATTTGTGCAATTTTTAATTGAAATAAAAGTGTTAAATAATTATATGATATTTCACTTTAGCATACGTATAATAAATAATTCATTTATATTCTAGAATATAATATTTAAATCGATATTTATAAATATTTTCAATCTGTTAGATATTTAAACAATATTATATATATTTTTAAATATACATATCAAAGCTTTGTAAATTGATTTTACAAATATTTAAAAACAAACATAAAAGGTCATTATTTTAATTGCACACTTGCATAGTTGCATGTCGTAAAATATTTTAACAAAAATTTTAATTAATTTATACAGGAAGGGATATAGTTGTATAAAGATGTAAAAATAACGTAAAAATAAACTTAAAAACACCGTGAGCGGTTTACTGCTTTTTAGATGGCATGGTTAATTTACTATACTTACTTATGTTAATTTATAAGTGTGAATGTCGTTCATAGGAATATGATGTAAGAATTTTAACGTTTAAAAGATTTATAAAATCATTATTATTTTTCAGATCTGCCCATTGTCCTACAATCCAAGTGATTATTTTATTAACCAATTAGGTTTGTTATATTTAATGATATGCTTATGTATGATTCTTTATTTTATTTAATTAATATATAGCAAACACATCACAGCAAAATATTAATGTAATTATAATTATAAATTTGCCTTTTATATTTTATACTATAACACGGTTTACACTTTGACGCTATACGTTAACTACAATTTGGGTAATGCTCAAAAACTAAATTAACATTATCTACAGATTTAATAAATGTTCGATAACATTGCCCTTAGAATTAGAATTGTTCATAGACTTAGCATTTTACATGTCACAAACTTAATATTAACATTGTCCATATTATTATTATTATTTTAATACAGTGCAACTTCTCTTGGGGTAACTTCTCTTGTGTAACTTCTATTGGATGAACACCTCCTCATAATGAACTGTTTCTAAATTTAGGTTGGATTTCATATACTTATAATGTTAAAATAATCTCCCTTAAATAAACTTCTTCATAATGAATACCTCTCCATTATGAACGGATTTATAAAAATTAAGATAAAACTTTTACTCCCAATAATGAACAAATATAATATTAAGCAAATGATTTTTAAAAATATTCAAAATAGTTTCTAATCTAAGATTCTAAGCAAACAAAATCACATTTCTATATCAAGTTTCATTCAACATTGTAAGAGATGTGTATTAATTCTTTGATTAGTGAACTTTAAATTATTACTTTATATCTAGAGACGCATCCGATTCTTAAATATTTGAACAATTGGACAAAATTAAAACTAATGCTTGTCACTTAAATATAGCTAAACAAACTAAAATTACTGATTATTCTTAATAATTGTTATTATTTATAAATATTCATCCAAAATAAGACATTTTTACTCGAACCTCATTTGGATGAACCTTTTCTATAATGAACACTTTTGTCGTGCAACTGGCCGTTCATTATAGAGAAGTTGCACTGTATAAGTATTTTTGCAAAAATGTTAATACGGTTAAACCACAATTTAAGCTTAAATAATGTAGTTTATAGAATTGGAAGCTTTCTCTCCAGCCTTTCCAATCGATGGGATTTAATATGTTATCCCAGCTTAAACTTTATGTTAACTTTATGGAAAAATTTTTTAATAAGTTTTTATTTACAGCTTAAGTTTATTACATAGGTTTAACATGGGTAATTCTAATCTTATAAACAATGATAAATCTACGGGACTAATGCTAAGTTTATGAACAATGTTATCTTGTTTTGACTAATGCCAATCCTATGGCAGTGCTAATTCTATGACATAAAGTTAACATGGAAAATGTTAAGGCTATGGATAATGATAAATTGATGGGACTAATGTTCTCATATGAGTAATGTTAAACTACTAGGATTACTGTTAATCTTATCAATACTGTTAAATCCAAGAGCACGCAAAAGCAAGCAAAAATTAACATTGCCTTTAAACTCCAATAGACAATACATTATAGTTTACCCTCATTTACTCAGTTTTACTCGCCCTGCGTAGATATGGTTAAATCTATTAAATCACTGTTAATTTTATGGACCATGTTGAGTTTATGGGATTATTGCTAATTTTTTAAATAATATTGTTATTATGGCACTATAGCATGTTAACTCAATAAAATTCTACCCTAAATAACTAGTATATGACAAGTCAATTCTACGTTATATTAAATCTATGTAATACAATGTTAATGTTAACAATACAATACAATTACAATGTTACTTAATTCTTTGAGCAATTGCCAAATTGTGGCTAACGCACAACGTTCCTGTGTGAACCTTGTTTCATTTTACTAAATGTATCATTTATGTTTTAACAGAAGCTATGTGATAATTTTAACGAATCGAATTATTTTGCAAATATGCTGGAGGACATTGAAACAATTAAAAAGGACAATTATAAATTCACTATTGATGGCACTTTATTCACTAAAATGAATATTTCTAGCCATAAACCAAATCTATTTCTTCAATTGATAACATTAATAACTCGAAGTTATCAGTTAACAAAACGTAACATTTCATATATAAGATTCCAATCAGTGCGCTATCTGGTATATATGACACTTTTATATTTATAAAATCATAAACATTTATAAAATTAATGGGTATTTAGAGAAATTACAAATTGGTTGCATAAAACAAAAATAAAACTTAATGAACGATGCTATACGTTAACCACAATTCGGGTATTGCTCAAACAATAGATTAGCATTATTTACTTATTTAATAAGAGTCCATCGGGGTATGTAGACACTTTTTCGAAAGACATTTTTTCGAAAGACATTTTTTCGAAATCACATTTTCGAAAGACATTTTTTCGAAAAAATTAATTTAAATTTACTTTAAACTCATTAGATTAAGTTAAATTGCTAATAATATCATTAGTTAAGTTATTATAAGTTAGTTTAGGTTAGTTTAGGGTAAGTTAGGTTAGGTTAAACTAGTTAATTTTTTAATTTAAATTAATTTTTTCGAAAAAATGTCTTTCGAAAAATTGGTTTCGAAAAAATGTCTTTCGAAAAAACGTCTTTCGAAAAAATGTCTTTCGAAAAAATGTCATAGAATCGTCCATCGGATACCCATAGCACTTCCTTAGATCTATAGATTTATTATTTTTCATAAATTTATAATTATCAATAGATTTAGCATTTCCCATAGGATTAATATTTGTCCCATTGATTTAACACTACCCATGTTAATCCACTGTCATAGACTTAACATTTGTCCTTTAGTCTTATCATTGTCCATAGATTTAATATTACCAATAGATTTAGCATCGTCCATAGGATTAGTATTAGTTCCATTGATTTAACATTATCCATGTAAATCCTATGTTATAAATTTAGCATTGTCCTTGTTAAATCTTTGTCATAACCTTAAGCGGAAATTCTATAGAATCACATGTTAACGCGTCGCCATGTTAATACTATGAGAGCTTTTCCATGTCAATCTTATGCAATAGATTTAAACTGTAATATCATGTTTAATCCCACAAGGTGGGGGTCGGGGAGCCAATAGATCTTTTAAACCACATTATTCATGTCAAATGTCAATGTCAAATGTTAAATTAATTATAATTAAAACTTAGTAAATATTTTAACTTATTAGCACGAATAACTCATTTTTATAAAGCATACTTTGTCGTATTTATTTTAAAAAATACATTTGTGTATAAATTGGTTAATTAAACATAATTTTTAGTTCGTTTTTGTAAATAAATTGTATTCAATTACAAAGTATTTTGTACAGGGTAAATTGTCTATTATAGTGATCAAAATATAAATATATAATTATCGTAATTTAGATGTTGGCAATGTTTATTGGCGTTGTTTACCATAAACAATACATAATATCCACTGATGTCGACAATATTAATGGTCTCCTATTTTTAATTATTCAAAACAACGCAACGCTTGAATTAATGTCTCTCATAAACGTAAGTAGTTATTTATATTTAAAAAATTACAACCTCTAAAAAGAATTACCACAAAATAAATTCATATTAGCTACAACCAAGCTAGACAGATATATAGAATTTTGGGAATTTACTTGCTATTAGCACATGTCTTGAAAATTATATTAATACATAAATAAAATTATCTATAATTATGAGAAATCTCTCTATTCTGACTCTTTACATCATATGATTATTTTATTGTATACTGTATATAATATACAGTGCAACCTTTCTTAAAAAACTTTAGTTTTACCAAAATTGTAGTTAATATGTGTCACTACAAATCCATACAATAAAATGATTGGAAATTTATTTTCAGGTATTTTGTGATGGACAACAATTATTTTTACGTGAATACAACAATAATCTCTATTCTGTTATAATGTATTTTGGATCAAACATCATTGTAAAGGTATTTAAAATTATTTTTAACCACAATTCAGTATGAATAATGTGGTTTATAGGATTATTCGGTTACCCCTCCTCCGCCCCCTCCTCTCTATGAGATTTAACATGGAATTACAGCTTAAGTCTATGGCTATATTTTAACATGGGTAATGCTAATCTTATGGAGCTTTTTCCATAAACTTAACATGAGGTAATGTTATCCTATGAGTAATGCTAATCCTATGAGAGATTATTTCCTATGGGAAAGCGAAATATGAAGAGAAATTGTAGTTTTTCTACATGTTAATCCTATAGGGCAAATGATAAGAATATAAGAAAATGCTGTAACATGGGTTTCTATCGGATTACAGCTTAAGTCTATGGCATGGGGATAACATGGGCAATGCTAAGTTTATGGACAATGATAAGTCTATGAGTATAATCACAAGTTTAGGTATATCAATAAGACAATGGGATTATAAATGAATCTGCCATAATAAATAGAACTAATTTTTGTCAAAAACATTTATAATTCTCAAAATAATAATAGTGAGAGTATTCCAACAATAGTATTGAAAAATTTAAAATCTTTGATGCATTTCCCGAATTGTGGTTAACGTATAGCATAAGTGTCTACATACCCCGATGGACTCTTATTAAATAAGTAAATAATGCTAATCTATTGTTTGAGCAATACCCGAATTGTGGTTAACGTATAGCATCGCTGTGTGATCCTTGTTTTATAGTAATATATATAATTACTAGCCCAAAGCCCTTTAAAACTGACGCGCTCAATCAGATTGAACCTATTGTAACCTAATATCCCTCTGCTCTCATAGCGGATACGCCACATATATTTTAAATATAGTGCCGGCGAGACTTTTTGAGCATTAAATAACTATCACATGACGTGCACAACAGCAATATGATTGGCTGTGAGACATGTATACATGTCACACCTAATCACACATCCAATCATATTGCTGTAGTAAACACCCAAATGATTGCATAAGGATCAGAAAGTATCGCCGCGTCTTTATACTACGCGACTTAAAGCAATGCATAGACAAAATTAATTAATGCATAGGTTTTTGAAATCCATAGTATGACAATGATAAATCTATGAGACTAATGTTAATATTCTGATAATAATGCTGAGTCTATGGTAAGTCTTGTGTGCTTATAGTATTGCAATAAATATGTAAACGATGCTAATCAATTCTTTGAGTATTAAATGAATTATGGTTAACGTATAGAATAGCTCTGTATGACGTTATTTAGTTATTTATAAAGTTGTTTATTTAGCAAACTTTATATATTTATGTTTATTAGACTAATTGCGTAAATCGGTTTAACAAATTGCTTGAAATCGTATTCAAAATATTGTGTATAATAAATAATATTTATACTTGTAAACTTTATATATAATTAGTAATTATGTCAATATATTTGTATTCTATGTAGCTACCGATGTCTATCTTGTACAGTTTTGTATTCGTATCAATCGTCTATTATATGGCTGGTCTTAATACTGATCCTCAAGCTTTTGTCATTTATGCTGGAACTAACATTTTGGTTATTATTTGCTCAGTCTCGTTTGGTTAACAAATTTAACTTTTATTTATTTTAATACATAAATAACAAATAGTTGTCTTAACTTCTAGGTTGTTTTATAGCAACAATCGTACCTGACATACAATTAGGCATGATAATATTGCCACCTATGATTTTAACAATGACACTTGTTTCTGGATTATTTTTAAATTCAAGGTCAGTTTATAATTATATTAATTAACTTAATTTTATTAAATATAAAGTTTACGTAATTGTATTACATATAAAAATTACGATATCAAAATAATAAAAATTGCATTCACAATATTTGTAATACAAATTTTAGAAACTTAAATGTCTAACACACATACATTTAATTTATTTCAGTAATATACCTGGTTGGCTAATTTGGCTCAAATATTTGTCGTATCTTCACTATGGCTATGAAATATTAATAATTAACCAATGGCGCGATATTGAATATATTCAATGTTATAATAATAGTCAATCGTTGGGACATTGTTATGGCAACGGAGTAAATGTAATAATTTCGCAAGGGTTCAACACATCTGACATTCATTGGGACTCATTTGTATTAATCGGAATGAGTATCTTATATTTAGTTCTTGGTTATATCTTTATGTTTGCTAAAGTAAGAAGACAATAATAGTAAAAATAGATTATTTTAATGTATGCAATAACAATCAACAGAACTGTGCTTGTCAAACTTTGTGTTAGATTTATTAGGAATTAAAAATAAATTAAAGCAACAAACGTTTATTTATACAAATGTTGTGTTTACATGTTCTTCATCGTTACTTTATTGGGTTACCATGTCAATTTAAGTGACCAAAAAGTAAATCTATTTATATAAATATTATATACATATACACTAGTGATCGAAATGTTGGTGCCGGTGCCGAGGTACTGGCACCGGCACTCAGTGCCGTGGTGCCGGTGCCGCGGCACTGGAACGGCACCGGCACCAGTTCTGACTGTACCGGCACTGAACCGGCACCAGAATTAGTTATGTATTTATTATTAATTTTGTATTTTTTAGCATTTCTAACTAAAATTAAATCAAAAATTAAATTATTTTATTTAAATGTGTTGTTATTTTAAATAGTTATATAAATACAGCGAAATTGCATGTTTTATATCGGTGAATGTGACAAATAACATGTCTGCACCGGCTCTATCGGCAAGGCACTATCGGCAATACCGGCACTACCGGCACCACCGGCACTTAGGCGGCACCGGCACCGGCACTAAGGGTCGTGAATTACAGCGGCACTGGTACGGCACCGGCACTCAAAAATTAGAATTTTTCGATCACTAATATACACTATTATATAAATATTATTATATAAATATTATATACAGTATGTAGCGAATGAGAGGCAACAATAATACATAGGTAAACAAAATGTGGATAGTTTAATAATCTCTTCACTTATGCCCTAATAAACAAACGTTTATTTATACAAATGTTGTGTTTACATGTTCTTCATCGTTACTTTATTGGGTTACCATGTCAATTTAAGTGACCAAAAAGTAAATCTATTTATATAAATATTATATACTATATGTGATAATATATTTATAATAATATATTTATAATATATGTCATACATCGCTTACTCTCCGTTGTTATTATGTATCCATTTGTTTTACACCTATCAAATTATTAGAGAAGTGAATACGGGATTATGTAACGAACATTTTATAATAATTTTCTGATACTAATAATTGTATAAAATCGCTAACCATTGGCTAAAACTCGAGTATATAAGCTCTGCTATTGTGTGCATTCACTTCAGTCAGACTTTGGGTTTAACTCAATAAACAAATGTTTGTTTTAGCAATTGTGTGATTTTTGACTCCCGTACCAGTCGTCGGGTGTACGGTTGACCGGATACGCGCCTCTGGAAACGCCTTATAAGTATCTCATGGCCGGGTTGATTGTCCCCATACAGTCATTCCCTCATAGACTATGCGATGGCACTGTCGAGTCCAACGAGTGTCGACTGTAAGCCAGGTTTGCGTTCACCCTGTTTACAAGACTGGCTCCGTTTGGTGGGACACCGGGACGATTTCCTGTCCGGTGAGCAGCCGATTGGTCCGTCGCGACCTCTACCGCGATAGGAATCCTCTACTCTGTGAGTGCAGAGCGCGTGCGTTCGGTGAACGCGCGTTCGACACCCCATTACAAGACAATTATTAATTGAAATAAAGACAATAATTATATTTACAAATTTACATTTATTATTAAATATACGGTTCATATTTATTGATATTTGAAATTATAACATATTAATAAGGCTGAAAAAAGGTGACACTTTGGTGACAAAAAATATATATTAAAGTATATTTGCAATGGTTTCACAGTGTTGTGGTTGACATTTCACTGTTGTGTTTGACAGTGACTTTACATTGCATAAAAACAAAAGCAGCATACAGTGTGTAAGGCAAGAAAAGTAGCTCTATGAAATGATTAACATTAAACAATGTGAGGGGCAGAAACTGCTCATGACATAGTCAAGGGGTATGTTATTATTATGTGGGGATACTGAGCTACAGCTATATACAAAAGATAGAACGGCTGATGTAATAATAAGCTAAAATTACGTAATGTAAAATAGCCGTTCCAATATTAATAAGGCTGAAAAAAGGTGACACTTTGGTGACAAAAAATATATATTAAAGTATATTTGCAATGGTTTCACAGTGTTGTGGTTGACATTTCACTGTTGTGTTTGACAGTGACTTTACATTGCAATATACATTGAAAATACCATTTTCAGCCCTACATATTAAATATCTATAATAAATACAATCCAATTTATATTAATACAATAATTTATTTAATTGATTGTAAGTATTACAATATAAACATAAAAGACAATGTTATGTTTATATTTAATGTTAAATCTATGAGACTAATTCTAATCTTATTGACAGTGTTAAGTTTATTGTTTTAATGCTAATTCTATTAATGATGTTAATTGTCTGAAACTATGTGTGACCTTGTTAAAACAATTATTGTGTATTAAAAATTATACTAATAAGGCTTTAATCATCGATGAGCAGTGTGAATAATTGGGCATTTGCGGGCATAATTATAATGTAACTTTAGTATCTATGTGAGCATAAAGGCAAAATCTATTTTTTACCCAATCTTGGGCAGTGATAACTTCTAGATTGACAAGTATAATAAAATTGTTATTTTAATAGTTTGAGAAACTTTTAGATAAATCAAAATTCCATTCGCATATCTAGTGTCTGAGCAATGAATATTAAAAGAATAGTTTTAAACAACGCCCATAATATCAAACATGTAAAATTTTAAACCTTTAAGTTAAGATTAAGGGCCTTAACATTTCAGTACATTTTCAAAACTATTAACAACACCCCTCGACATATCGACTGCCCATTACTCATTCTATTTCTCAGCTTCTCTGTATGTAGCGTGCTTTCATTTAGTAATATTAATTATGTCACTATTATGGTAAGGTTGTTAATCAATTAATCATTTGCTTATAGTTTGAATACAAGTTAGAAAAAACACATTTAATTGTTGTGGAGATAGGGATCAGATCACCATTTTTGGTGAGAGCGCCGGGAGTTGGTCGGTGTCCGCACACATACTCTCCCCGCTATCTAAAGGCCTATTCAAGTGGGCTATTATGCAAAGCGTGTCTGTTGTATACAATAGCGACTGGGTTGTAAATTAATTTTGGTATTATTATCATTAAAAATATTTCTTATTTTCTTTCATTCATACTTTATTACTTCATAATATATATTAAAATTTTATAAACATAATAAAAATGTGAATCCAATTACATTTACAATCAACGATTATTTGTGTTTATTAATTCCGTACATAACGTCAAGAAACATTCGTTGCAATCGTAATAAAGGCAATTCAAATAACAATGCGATGCCAATCATTGTTAGCAAATTGGCAACGATTGCCATCATTATAATCAATGGCATTGGAAGCGTGCGGTACAGGAATTCCGGGAGCGATGAAAATATAAATAATCCAAACATTGTGTGAAATAAATATGAAGTATGTTGTACTGAACGTAGCGATTTAAATTGGGGCCACAATAACATTCGGCGCAAACCATGGTTTTTATTCGAGTAGATTATGACTGCGCCAGATAGTACAGCTGTAATTAGCGACCAATGTGCCCATTCGACATTGCTTAAAATATTTATTAATTTGTATACTATATCATTTGTTTGAATTGCTACTACATATGATATGACAGCGATTCCCAATGAACAACCGATTATAGTTGGATATAGTTTATAATATGCCAGTCGTTTATAAGTACTATCGTTGACTTTTATATAACCCAGTAATAAACCAATTAGATACGATGGTCCATGGGAAAATGGTTTGGAATATGCAGAATTGGAAATTGTTTTCAAATTGCTAAAGCAAATATATTTTAGTGATGAATTACTGTGCGTTTTTAGAAAAAATGAGTTTACTTACTATTCATTTTCTGAAATAATGTTGTTGATACATTCGTAATAAATTGTTAAAACCAAACTGAGTAATATACCAAATGTAATGACAAGTATTCCGGTTGTGACTTGTTTTCTATAAAATATTAATTTTAAACAAATCTAAGTTTTGCTATACAACCCGTCAAAAAGTATTGATCAGTTTGTATCGACTATATCTTTTAAACAAAATGAGCTAAATCAAATATTTAAACTATAAAACAATTGTCGATATATCAAGGGAGACGAATGCTATTATAACCAACATTATGCATTGCTAAATTCTGTTTAAATACTATAGTTTTTGTTTATGAACAAAATTATATTATTATACAATTATATTATGCAAATAATAACAAACCTATACATAAAATACAAAAATAACGGTGTTATTATAACTAATTGCATTAAAACGCACAATGACCATGTAATTCTCATACACTGAAATATAAGTAAATTAAACATATTATCAATCATCATATATTCAATAACAACTTACCATATCAGGAAATAAATTATCAATGAATAATAGGTTATATATCCATTGATCTTGGCATATTTGAACATGGTTGTTTCTCTTAATAACATATTTTTCGGACATTATGAATATATACAGGGCTAAATAGAATATTGGAATGATTCGCATAAATCGTTCAACATAAAAGCGCATTGTGAGTGATATAAATGTTTTGCGTTCATTGTTATAAAACTGGTGCCTAAACCATTTGGCCGATGAAATTCCATTAATCATTAAAGTCAGTCCACCCATCCATCTATCAATAATAATCTCCCAGTGACTGAAATCAAGTAATATTACAATTATAATAATTGACATGGTTCAAAAGATTTTGTGACCTGTACGAAGAATAGATTGGGTTTAGAAATTATTATTATTAACATTTGAAATATTAATACTAAATGAGTCATCATTACTAAAATTAGATGAACTATATAAAATTTAGTAGTTTGTAACAATATAAAGTATTGTAACAATATACATTATAAAACATAAGTATCTGATATTAGATTTTTAATAAAACACAATTAGTTTATCTATCAATCTATTTTTGTTTGTAATTGTCAATAATAAGCAAATTTTAAACATACCTTTTCCAATTACCATTAGCAATGTCTGACGAATTTGTAAATCTCAATGAAATATATTTAAAATGGACAAATAGAATATATACATGACTTAATATTCTTAAGCCATCCAAAGGGTTTCCATTAATAGAAATTTGATGTGTGTTAACTCGAATCGATTTTTGATAGTTTGATACCACAGACAACGCGTTTAACACATGATTTTGCTCAACACGTGCGCACCCATTATACTCAAGATTCACATTCTGGTGATTAATGTACATGTGTTCACATGTGCTGTATATCACTAATACTAAATATATTAGTATAATGAATATTAATATGTATAAGTCAAGCATATTTTCGAAATGTTCTATCGAAATATAAAGTTATAATATAATATAATCTATATAGTTATATTATAATATAGTTTATAATATATATATTATTTTAAGACAATTTTATTAAATCTTAAAGTGTATGAAATTATTTCTCGCTTTTAATACTACAAATGAAAATTTTAACATCAAATCAGTTCCATATAAAGTTTCCGTTACTTACATTTCTCACAATGACAATGTTAATATTTGATTTGTATAAATTATGATGCTTAATTCTATATAGAGCTTAGATAATTTTAATTAATTTAGGTATATTGTAAGTGCACATAATGACATTATAATATAATGTATTATAATTATATTGTTGTGTGGTGAGCCCTTACCCGAGCTACACTCCACAAAACTATGTCGTGAGAGGAGGTCTTACCGGGCCTCTCATCTCACAACTGCTCACTTCGATCTCTTTTATAGCAATTGTTAGTCAAATATGTTAGTATCTGTTATGGGCGACTGCCCGAATCGTTTTATTTATTAATAAACGTATAAGAACTGTTGTCCTAACAATTGTGTAATGAAGGTCTACAGCCTGTATTACTTATACTGTAGTTCCCGAGCGGTGGAACCATTGTATAATCATTGTACAAATCATTCACTAGGATTACATAGAAAAAGTGCCCGAGCGGCGGGACTATACGTTAGAATCAATGTGAAGTGTAGATTCAATGTCTACACATGTCTACGACAAGGAGGCTAACATGGTGTGTGAGGGGCTAGAGTCCTCACACCAATTAATTCTCTATGGGTGTTCCTGAGAGTGAGAGTCTCACGTTAGAGCCTACGCTATGTGTGAAGTCCAAGAACACACATGTTTACATAAGGTGCTAACATGGGAGTATGTGCAGTGAGAGTGCACATACATGTGACTACTCTATGGAAGTTTCCGAGAGAGGGAGTCTTAGTATTACTTATTTAATACTGGGTTAATACTGATAGTTAACTACATAGATGGCGTTTACTTTACGCCATTATATTATCTTTACCATAGTAATAATTTCAAAGAATAATGCGCTTACTATTTGCTTGGTGTGCTGTGCGTTCCGTCTATGCGATCCGGGTATCACGTCTATGCTGTCCGTGTATTACGTCTATGCGATCCGGGTATCACGTCTATACTGTCCGTGTATTACGTCTATGCGATCCGGGTATCACGTCTGTGCGGTCTGGGTATCACGTCTATGCGATCCGGATATCACGTCTATGCGATCCGGGTATCACGTCTATGCGATCCGGGTATTACTTCCATTCGGTCCGGGTTTGCTTTGAGTTCACGTCTAGTTGGATCCGATTCTGATTTTTCCGATAGATTACAATCTGTCCGATAGGTCTGTCAGTCGGCCCTAACTTACTGATCACTTATATCACAACATTATAATAAACACTCAGTGAATAAATTTTAACACTATTACATTAAAAGTAAATTTTATTGCATTAAAATAATATTAATTATTACAATGATTTGCTGTGGTATATATACTAATTTTAGGAAAATTTGTTATATAGAAATTTAGTATTAAAATAACTATTATCTTTATGGTACAAATATTCTTGCTGATAAATAAAGTTTTGTTGTAAATATAGTTGTATTAGAAAATTTGGTTAACATTTAATTATACTGTTTGTTATTACTTATCAATAGTTCAAAATTTCTTTGTGATTATTTTCCAGCAATAATTTACTTTTACTATATTTGATAGTAAAATATTTTATGTCAATTCAATGAAAACGCTATTAAATTAGTACAACTATAAAATGTTACAAATAATCTGCTGTTAAAAGGAGTTCTGTTTTGTTCATAATTTTATGAGAAATTTTGATTACTATTTGATTATAATAAGTATTAATCATTCAATATTTCTTTTCTACATATACTATATTTGATATTAAAATATTTTGTTAATTCAGTGAAAACACTGTTTAATTTATTAAGATAAAAATCTCTATTCAACTAATGTTATTTACTATACTTCTAATTAAACTTCATAATCAATAGTAAATTAGGTTTTAAATTACATAGACTTATCATTTTGAGTACTAGAGTACTCATAGCATATGAGTTATATTTTAGTTATAGTACTATATTTTACGGCAATTTGTGTTTTGTAATTAAGGCCTTAAAAACTTAATTTTATAAATGTTTTTAATTCAAGACTTTTTATGCAAATTGATTGTGATGTGCCGTCGGCTGAGTGTGGCCTAAGACAAGTGAGATAGTGTCCAGGTATGCCATACCTCATATCATTATCCCCCCGACCAGTCCATATGACTCCTGGCATATGAGGAGGTTTGGAATTAAATGTCTAGTTAAACCTTTTTCAGTTATCAAAATTGCTAATAATCGAATGTACTATTATAATCTAAAGATATCTAATTTAAACTTTATACTAAGTTCTAACTATATTGAATGTAAAACAATTATCATGTTTAACAAATTACAAATTATTAATTTAAATAGAGTGAGTTAACATAAAATTAATTAATAAACGTCTATTCCAAGTCTGAATCGCTCAAACTATCCAAATCCAAAGCATCGTCTCCTGTAAATTCATTGATTTCGCTGTTCACTTAATTTTCCGTCAAGTCATCCTTGGGTTCGTCTGTTCTTTCTGCGTATTTTTATTATCAATTTGTTCGATTTGTCTGTTTGGTGTATGAAGAAAATTATTTATTTTGAGAGTATTCTTTTTGTCGGTGGTTTTGCTATGCTGTTAAAATTTTCAAATTCAAATAATTCCGAAAATTGTGTCTGGTCAACTTGGGTGATCAATCCATTGTTGGCTAGCTTATATTTCCGCAATTTGAGTTGTATTTTTATATCAGTTACGGTTTCCTTTAATGAATTCTTAATTATAATTTTTATTTAATTATTTATTTTAATATTTATTTGCTAGTTTTTTTTTCGATAAAAATTATTGGCCAGTATTTCATCAAAAAGTTGATAATTAATTGGTCGACATTACTTATGTCTTAAACATGTTTCTAATCAACCCGTGCACGTCTTATTTCCATAGCTTATTATCTGTTGCAACATTGAAAATCTCTATACAACTATTAGTTGTGTTTGCGCTATCATTCCATTATTAAGTGGTATTTTTGTATAAAATCTTATTCAGTGTGTCGTTTCTTCTGTATAGTCATGTCGAGGTTTTGTTATAATTGATTTCCAATCAATTCTTCCTAGGGCTATCGTTAAGTCTATTGGGTCAGTAGTGACTACATGTCATCTACTTTACGTTTGCGTTCTCGCTTTATCTACTTATCTGACTTTTTACTGACATCAGTCTTCTGTGGGAACTCGACTACATGGCATACATTATAGGCCTGTGTATTATCATAATGCCTATCCCACGGGATATCTTTTTATTTCTCTTAAGTACAACTTTGTACTTTATGTGTCACTTCATGTAACAGAATCTTTATCACTATTAGCCCGTCGGCCAGTGATAGCATTTTGCGCAAAGAATTCGTACAAACATTGTTTGTTTAGTGTGCAGTGAATCAAAATAATCTACATTATTCTTCTATGCTATTATTCTTTTATCGCATAGGTTAGCCACTAACGATGTTTCTCATCATTAATAAATTCATCTTTACAACGCGAGAAATTGTAAAGGATTAACTTTTGTACTCAAGTCAGTAATTGCATCTATTCTGACTCAATATCATTAGTTTAGTCAAAAACTAATTGACATTTTAATCAGGTTATAAACAATAACCTGATGTGCTCCATTATTAGCCATCCAATGGTTGTGACGATCGATACATTGCCACCGAGGGTTTAGTGTCCACGGTGAGGCGCAAAAAGTGTCGATTTATAGCTTTGATAGCCATCCAATGGTTGTGACGATCGATACCTTGCAACCGAGGGTTTAGTGTCCAAGGTGAGGGGCAAAAAGTGTCGATTTATAGCTTTGCTAACCATCCATTGGTTGTGACAATCGATACATTGCCACCGAGGGTTTTGTGTCCACGGTGAGGAACAATAAGCGCATCGATTTCATTCTTCGTATGATTTTCGTAACTCCATTAACTGATTGTTATAATCATTTGATCTATCGTTTTAATCACATCGTTTTGTTTTAATGTTTCCGTCCATTCGTTTCCATCGTATCGAGTTTATGTTTATAAGTTTTCATTGTATCGGGTTTCTATCCATTAGATCCAGTCCAATGGGTTCTGTTCATAGTATATCGTCCAAGGGTTTCTGTCCATGGTTGTCCGTCTACTAGGGTTTGTCCATTGTATACTGTTTCATTGAGTCTGTCCATTGTATACTGTTTCCTTGGTTCTGTCCATTGTATTCCATCTCATGGGGTCTGTACAGTGTATTTCATCTCATGGTTTCCGTCTGTCTGATCTGTTCATTGGTTTCCGTCGGTGTATTCTGTCCATTGGTTTTCGTCGGTGTATTCTGTCCATTGGTTTCAGTCGGTGTATTCTGTCCATTGGTTTCCGTCGGTGTATTCTGTATATTGGTTTCCGTCGATGTATTCTGTCCATTGGTTTCCGTCTGTGAATTTTTTCCATTGGTTTCCGTCTGTATATTCCGTTCATTGGTTTCCGTTTGTATATTCCGTTCATTGGTTTCCGTCTATGTGATCTGTTTATTGATTTCGTCTGTGTATTCTGTCGATATGTTTTTGTTTGTGTAATCTGTCCATTGTACTTTGTCTCAAAAGGTTCTATCCATTGTATTTCGTCTTAAGTTTTCATTGCATTCCATTTCATTCCATTGGGTTTCATTTCATCGGGGTTTCTGTATATTGATTTTCCATATCACAGGGTGCTTTCCATTTGATTCCTATTATAAAGGTTATGTCTATCATAATCGATCTCAAGGGGGTTGTGTCCATTAGTTATCAGTCAGTGTTCTGTTTCCTTTCGTTTTCCATTTTCTGTGTCTAGTTATTTGTTGGTTTACTTCTCGCGTGTTTGTGTCATTTGGGTATCTGTCCATGTATTTTGGCTCTTCTTAGTCTCCTTCTCTAGGAGTCTTGTTCAATTAGGTATTGCCTCCAGGGTTTCATTCATTTGGGTATCGTCCCTGGGGTTATCGTTCCTTTGGGTATCGTCTCTGGGGTTTCGTTTCTTAATGTATCTCTTCTTGGGTTTCGTTCCTTGAAATATTGTATCCTTTCGGTAGTCGTCTCAGGGGTTTGTTTCATTTCGGTAGTCGTCTCAGGGGTTTATTTCATTTCGGTAGTCGTCTCAGAAATTTGTTTCATTTCGGTAGTCGTCTCATGGGTTTGTTTCATTTCGGTAGTCGTCTCATGGGTTTGTTTCATTTCGGTAGTCGTCTCATGGGTTTGTTTCATTTTGGTAGTCGTCTAAGGGGTTTGTTTCATTTCGGTAGTCGTCTCAGGAGTTTGTTTCATTTCGGTAGTCGTCTCATGGGTTTGTTTCATTTCGGTAGTCGTCTCAGGGGTTTGTTTCATTTCGGTAGTCGTCTCAGGAATTTGTTTCATTTTGGTAGTCGTCTCAGGGGTTTGTTTCATTTTGGTAGTCGTCTCAGGAGTTTGTTTCATTTCGGTAGTCGTCTCAGTAGTTTATTTCATTTCGGTAGTCGTCTCAGGGGTTTGTTTCATTTCGGTAGTCGTCTCAGGGGTTTGTTTCATTTCAGTAGTCGTTTCAGTAGTTTATTTCATTTCGGTAGTCGTCTCGAGGGTTTGTTTCATTTCGGTAGTCGTCTCAGGGGTTTGTTTCATTTTGGTAGTCGTCTCAGGAGTTTGTTTCATAGTGTTCTATTTATGTGATTTGCTAAAATAGCCGTTATATTAGGGTTTCATCCGATTAGTAGATTGGTTAATTTTATTCAACAATTTTTCACTTTTGTAGTCTTAATTGTTGGGCAATTGTTATTAAAATCTTTACTTCTAGTGTTTTATTATCTTTTATCTGTATTGTTGATGTTATAATTTATATCAATGGCTATCATTTAGAATAATTCGTTTTCCCAGTTTATGGCTCCAATCTTTTATAGCGATTATTAGTAATTATTTGTGAATTAATCGTATCAGTTTTCAGTATTGGATTCAACCCTTTGTTGTGCGGCCAGTCCTTAGGTAGGAAATTCAATTACTTGGTCAGTACTTCGGTGTGAGCTTAATAATCTTGGAAGTTTGGGTCAGTCATTCGTTGTGTGATTCAATACTCGAGTCAGTCATGACTGAACCGAATAATGAATCACACACCCTATGATTGAACCGAATAATGAATCGTAGAATCATCGTTTTGTATTGAAAAGTCATTATTTGGTTTGTAATCTTTGTTAGTTGGGAACTGAAGCCTGCTTTGATTTGAGGCTTGGAGCCATTAATCGGGTGTGACGCTAAATTATCTCTCGATTATAGTGTGAAGCAATATGTCGTGTGTACAATGAAAACATCTACCGGGTGTGGCGTGAATCCAACTTTTGGGTGTGTTATGAAGCCATCGATCTGTCTGTTGTGAAGCCATCGTTCAGTCTGTTGTGTCGGTCTATATACTCTTCGGTGAGGTCCGTCTGTATTTACTTCGGTTGTGGCTGTCGTTAGTTTCATAGGCTGTGTTTGTCGGTACTTTCATCGGCTGTGTTTGTCGGTACTTTCATCGGCTGTGTCTGTCGGTACTTTCATCGGCTGTGTCTGTCGGTACTTTCATCGGCTGTGTCTGTCGGTACTTTCATCGGCCGTGTCTGTCGGTACTTTCATAGGCTGTGTTTGTCGGTACTTTCATCGGCTGTGTTTGTCGGTACTTTCATCGGCTGTGTCTGTCGGTACTTTCATCGGCTGTGTCTGTCGGTCTGTTCATCTCATCGCTGTGATTATCTGTTAATCTATAGCTGTGTTGTCAATATTTGTATTTAATGTTGTGAGTTGTGATTATCTGTAGACCTATTCTTCTTGTATTATATTTTGTATAATTTTGATGCCAAATCTCGTACATCTTTGAGAGCATTTTAGTGGATCTTATATTCTTAGTTATTTAATATGCAACTCAAATGGTCTCAATGATTGTCAATACTTGTTTATTTTACTGTTTGATTGCTGGGTTACGTATTGTTGATGATAGAATAAAGAGGTGATTTCATAATTAATTGAAGTTAATCAAGCCGTTAATTCTATCAATAACGAAATATTAGGCTTCGCGGTGATGGTGAGACATTGTCTATTGTGACAATTAGTTATCATCTTGTAGTGGCAATAAGCCATTGTCGGTTTGGGCGAAGAGCCATTTGTCGGATTGGGCGAAGAGGCATCTGTCGGTTGGGCGAAGAGCCATTTGTCGGTTGGGCGAAGAGCCATTTATCGGTTGGGCGAAGAGCCATTTGTCGTCTCAGGGGTTTGTTTCATTNAGCCATTTATCGGTTGGGCGAAGAGCCATTTGTCGGTTGGGCGAAGAGCCATTTGTCGGTTGGGCGAAGAGCCATTTGTCGGTTGGGCGAAGAGCCATTTGTCGGTTTGGCGAAGAGCCATTTTTTAGACTTGTTGAAAGGAATGCCATCCAAACGTGGTGAAGGTTGACATAAAGCTCGTGATTGACTGCTTCCAAGTTTGTCCCACTGTGAGCACTTATCCGCTTTGAACTAACAACGCCATCGACCCCGACAGAGGACTTTTGAAGTGACGTGATAGCCTCCACGGAAGCGTGAACACAGCGGACTTCCCTTCAAGAGTCATTACAGCTAATGTCTAATGTCTCGCTTTACTCGGTATTACAATCCGTACAGCGGTTATCTATCGTTCTGTACGCTCAGCGTAAACACGCGAACTAAGAACCAACCGGTCTTGTGAATGATGTGTATTTGTGGTAGCGGAAAGGGGTGTTTAATCCCGTATCGCTGCTCATCATATGTTGTGTGGTGAGCCCTTACCCGAGCTATACTCAACATAACTATGTCGTGAGCGGAGGTCTTACCGGGCCTCTCAGCTCACAACTGCTCACTTCGATCTCTTTTGTTGTAATTGTTAGTCAAATATGTTAGTGTATGTTATGGGCGATTGCCCGAATCATTTTATTTATTAGTAAACGTATAAGAACTGTTGTCCTAACAATTGTGTAATGAAGGTTTACGGCCTGTATTACTTATACTGTAGTTCCCGAGCGGTGGAACCATTGTATAATTATTGTACAAATCATTCACTAAGATTACATAGAAAGAGTGCCCGCGCGGCGGGACTATACGTTAGAATTAATGCAGTGTAGACTTAATGTCTACACATGTCTACGACAAGGGGGCTAACTAGGTGTGTGAGGGGCTAGAGTCCTCACACCAATTAATTCTCTATTGGTGTTCCCGTTAGTGTAAGTATACGTCAGAGCCTACGCTATGTGTAAAGTCCAACAACACACATGATTACATAAAGTGCTAACATGGGAGTGTGTGCATTGAGTGTGCACACAAATGACCACTCTATGAGAGTTTCCTATAGAGGTAGTCTTACGTCCGAGCCTACGTTATGTATGAAGTCGCATTACACACCTGTATACATAAGGGTCTAACATGTGAGTGTGCGCATTGAGAGTACGCACACGTGGGACTACTCTAAAGGGAGTTCCCGAGAGAGGGAGTCTTGGTATTCCTTATTTAATACTGGGTTAATACTGATTGTTTGCTACATAGATGGCGCTTACTCTACGCCATTACATTATCATTACCATAGTATTAGTAAAGAAATAATGCGCTTACTATTGGCTTGGTGTGTTGTGATCGATTAGGGTTTTACGTCTATGCTGTCCGTGTATTACGTCTATGCTATCCGTGTATTACGTCTATGCGATCCGGGTATCACGTCTATGCTGACCGTGTATTACGTCTATGCGATCCGGGTATCACGTCTATGCTGACCGTGTATTACGTCTATGCGATCCGGGTATCACGTCTATGCT
>CAJPIZ010000186.1:0-21245 GCA_905368565.1 Medioppia subpectinata
GTACAATTCAGTTGCGAACTCTTCCCGACGTCCACTCTCTCCACTCGAGGGCTCATTTCGGCCGATAGTGAGGCTATTATGCGATAAATAATATATCAATATTTAGGTAAAGAAACAATTTTATTGCCATTCAGTTATATCTCAGTGAATATATCTCTCTATTGAGAATACAATGTGTGAATGTATTGCGTGTAATAGTGTTAGGAAATGGTGTGAATCACAACTTATATGAGTTTCAGATTGTCTGCAAATGCCATGAATTATCGGCCGGAAAACAGTGTTTGAAAGTCATATACACTGACGGCTCGCTTAAAGAATCGACACAATGTTAAAGTAAAAGCAAAAAATTTAAAATAAAAATATAAAATTCGCTTCAAATACACAATGAATGAACAGAAAAAGAGCCATTCATTTAGTGCTACATTCAATTGAGAAATATGTTATAAATTTATACGAATTATACATTATATAAGAGAAATGATATACAGAAATGTATTTTTCTTTATTAAACATTAAAGTAAAATATGTTGCAATTGATAATAAAAGTCAATAAGTTTTGATACATTCCTTTCATATATTTTTGTATATATTTTTGATGACATTTGCAAACATAGGAAATACATTAACTCTTAATTTGGATTTAAAGCTTAAGATTTATACAAATAATAGTCAACCAAAAGAAAGAGAAACAAAGATTTATACAAATAAAGGCAGGAATTGTGTACTAATGATAACAATAATGGTAATGGTTGTGAGGGTAATGATGGCGTAATTTGCCCTAGCTCATTCCCATTACTGAAACTATGCTCTAACACACACTCTCTATAAGCTATTAAATTGATTTGTAGCCAACGGTAGAGAGAGAGAGAGAGAGAGAGAGAGAGAGAGAGAGAGAGAGATGGCTAATAATTGTTGGATTGATTTAACACATTATGTGTGAAAATCACTTTCACCCGTAATAACAATCGTAATGTGTGTTTGTATTGTAAAGGGCTTACCGGTGACAATGAGCTGCGTTTCCATCATTTCGGAGCCGACACTGTTGTTGACAGTACACCGATATATACCGGCGTCCGATTGTAACACTTGGCTCAGCCTTAGAGAGCCGTCCAATTGGCGAACCCTATTGAATGCTAATTGACGTATGGGTTGTGTGTTTCGGGCCCAGGTATAGGTGGGCACGGGGTAGCCCTGAGCAGCACAGGCCAACTCCACGTCCTCGCCCTCCTTAACCACGACCACTGGTTTACTGTCTGTTATTCTCGGCGGTTGATTACTGAACGCCTCTGTAATGGTTATACAAAATATAGTTTTCAATTAAGTCTTATCTTCAATACAATACAAATTCATTGTCTAATCATTTGTTTGCCATTAATATGAAGAACAAAGAATTTGTAGTGAAAATAATTTACGGCATCTTTTCTAATATGAGCTCAAAATTTGCATAAAAAATACAATTTATATGAAAACCTTTTCTTAGAATATTCTCTATTATATAATATATACAGTACTTTATATATCTTATAATACTTTCTCTTTATTTCGCTAAAAACAACAAAATATGAAAAATTATTTATAATTATCTCTGTTTTCAGACAATTTTCAACGTATGAACAGAATTGAAATTAATGTTTGAGAAATAAGTTTTACTTTTAATATTAATACTTATGGGTTGTGTGTTTCGGGCCCAGGTATAGGTGGGCACGGGGTAGCCCTGAGCAGCACAGGCCAACTCCACGTCCTCGCCCTCCTTAACCACGACCACTGGTTTACTGTCTGTTATTCTCGGCGGTTGGTTACTGAACGCCTCTGTAAATGGTTATAGAAAATATAGTTTTCAATTAAGTCTTATCTTCAATACAATACAAATTCATTGTCTAATCATTTGTTTGCCATTAATATGAAGAACAAAGAATTTGTAGTGAATATAATTTACGGCATCTTTTCTAATATGAGCTCCAAATTTGCATAAAAAATACAATTTATATGAAAACCTTTTCTTACAATATTTTCTATAATATAATATATACAGTACTTTATATATCTTATAATACTTTCTCTTTGTTTCGCTAAAAACAACAAAATATGAAAAATTATTTATAATTATCTCTGTTTTCAGACAATTTTCAACGTATGAACAGAATTGAAATTAATGTTTGAGAAATAAGTTTTACTTTTAATATTAATACTTTCAAAACGCGAATGAATATTAAAAAAGTGTTTTCATCATAAATGGGCTCAAAATTCATTTATTCATTCATTTGCCGTTTCATACAATCCTTTTCATACACTTTAAATGACAGATTATTTCAGATTAAAGCAAATTTCTTGCACTACTTTTCAATTTTGAAACAATTGTTCCGCAAATGAGACAATTTTGTGGTCAAAGCCTCTAAACATTTAATGAGTAGTCGTTTAAAACTTATTTGAAAAGTAGCTAAAAATTGAGTACTTTTTTTGCTCAACGATTTGCTCTCTTTATGGCAATACAGTAGAAATGAGGAGAAGAAACAGAAAAAACATTGAAATAATAAAATTTAATGGAATTTATTTCCCAAAAAATTATTTTTTAAAGCAATAATAAGTTGTAATCAAAAGGTCTATTAAAACAAATGACTGGCAAATGGCGAAATGGTTTCGTGAAAAACAACAGATATTACATTTCCCATACAAATGATAATATCATATGAATATAAGTGCGAGAATCAGATTGAATGACATGAGAGGACTCGACATACCGGTGACGTACAGACGGCCGACCGATGAGCTGATGAGCGTTTCGCCGGTCAATCGGTGTCTCACTTGACAGCGAAATGTCTTCAAAGCGTCGCTTTGTTGGACGCGACGGATGTGAAGCTCACCCGACGTGAAGATTGAGAAACGATCGCCTGATTTGTGCATTCAATTCGTCGACACATCGCAGACACAGACAGAGAGGGAGAGAAAAAAAGATAAACACATATAAAAAGAGTGAATGA
Source organism: Medioppia subpectinata (assembly GCA_905368565.1). Lineage (NCBI taxonomy): Eukaryota > Metazoa > Arthropoda > Arachnida > Sarcoptiformes > Oppiidae > Medioppia > Medioppia subpectinata. The sequence goes on from CAJPIZ010000186.1 coordinate 2,979, forward strand.
AAATGAAGAGTGAGTTAAAGGAGTAGATAAATGACATATCATTTAGAGAATACACAGACATATAACGGGTACTGTCTTTTGTATGGGAAACGAGTATACTTTGTAACACATATAAAGTGCAGTACATATTATATGGGATGTGTATGAGATGTATGTGTTTGAGTGCAATACACACCGGGAGGATCATTGGCTTGTATGAGAGCAGTCGAGTCCTGTATCCAAGAGACGACATCAACGAAATCTTTAATAAAGCCCGGAATATGACAGCGAAAGACCGCTGTATTGCCAACAGTGACGAAGTCGTCGTACACTTCGACCACATAGTGCTGTTGAACCACTGTATTGATGGGGGAGAGAGTGAGAGAGCACCGGGAGGTTAGTGATGGTTGTGAACAATATAACAAATTAGATGAATAGAAACGAGAGGAATATTATATATATTTTATGATCAAAAATAACATTAAATTTGATATAAATATAGTTAAGGGAAAAAATGAAAGTTTTCTTCTTTTTTAAAAAAATAAGAGCAAAAAAATAAGACAAATGATAGAAATGTGTGAAACTAGAGATAAATTATATATAAAGATCAATGAAATGTTGGATCCCTTTCTCGCTTTTCCCCCACTCTTTGTCTGTGACTCGACTGAAGGAAAGACTAAATAATATAATTTTTTTAAAAGAAATTTTTCAAAATAACAAAAAATAATAAAATAATGTCTATATAGAGAAAAATGAGCGAAAAATTTTCCGGATTTTTTGATTCTCTAATTACTTTCTCATATTTTTCACTCGTTTTTATGGTATTTTTGTACTCTTTTTATTGTGATAAACGATTGTAATCCTAATGGCCGTCACTTTTTTAATAAGTTAAAATAAAGTGACTTTATTTTTCAAAACATAACATAACATTATATATGAGGCAAAAAATTTCTTTTATTCAAACATTCAATTTCTTTCTCACATATAAACTGTTAGAATGAGTGCAAGAATTAAGTGAAAAAATGTATGTATTTTGTGAAAACTCATTAAATTGTAATTTAGTTGATCTCTCTCTCTCTCTCTCTCCACTAATTCTTGAATCTTAAGACTCGAGACGTTTTGATAGATAGCAATGTGTGATACTATTGAGTATAACATGTGATCCGGACTCTCGTTAATAACGGCTATTGTGTTGCCAATATTATAAAATTTTTAATAAACCATATTTTGTGGATTTATGTCAGGAATCGGTTTATCTTTTATAGTTTGCAATTCAATTGAATCGTGTGTTTAATAATATTTATTTATTTTTATTGCTTTTATTTATTGAGTCAACAGTTTTCAAACATATATCGCATATAAAATAAATTTTCCAGAATTATACCATATATTAGATATACGAAGATATGATGCAATGAATGCCAATCTCTCTCTCTCTCTCTCTCTCTCTCTCTGTATTTAGATATTAACAATTTTGATATTTATTTGAATTATTTATGAGTATTTTGTATATTAATTATAAATTTGCATTTAATTAATCCATTCATTCGCATAGAGAATACGTAAAAATCAATAAAAATTGTTATAAAATTTTTAATAAACCATATTTTGTGGATTTATGTCAGGAATCGGTTTATCTTTTATAGTTTGCAATTCAATTGAATCGTGTGTTTAATAATATTTATTTATTTTTATTGCTTTTATTTATTGAGTCAACAGTTTTCAAACATATATCGCATATAAAAATAAATTTTCCAGAATTATACCATATATTAGATATACGAAAATATGATGCAATGAATGCCAATCTCTCTCTCTCTCTCTCTCTCTCTCTCTCTCTCACTCACTTTCTTTGATGCACTTTCTACGCTCTCTCTCTCTCTCTCTTTCTCTCTCTCTCTCTCATTCGGATATGAATTGATGTAATGATTGATTCCCATAAAAAATTTGTTAAACTATCAAAACATTAGAGTCACACAAAACACAGTGAAAAGAAATAATTCCCGATTGAATTCATAGACGAAAAATAAAATAATTTACGTGAATATAAGTGAATATTTTTGACGAATTGCAAAACGACTGAAGAATACATAAGAGTATTTGAAAAAAATATAAGAGCATAAAGAATATACAGACTATTATTTGGTGTAAGAGTGAAAAAATGTATATATTTTGTGTGTATGTGTTGTAAAGGAGTATAAAATTTTTCAAATGAAAGTCAAGCGTGAAATAGTATTGTAAGGAATCTATATTGAAATGCATTATCATTACAACAGATATGTTATCGTTTTATAAAACTAAGGAAAAGGGAGGAGAGAAGAAAGTGCATCAAAGAAAGTGAGTGAGAGAGAGAGACTGGAGAAGAGTAAGAGAAATGATGAAAATGTAGGACTTTTTGGTTCATTGAATTACAAGTAAGCATTGTTTGTCTTAGTGGCTCTCTCTCTCTCGGCCAGTGGTAACCGTCCGTCGGATGTCATTCGGATGAGTGACACTTCGGCCGGTGTCCCGAAAAAGGCACCGACGGCTCCGGCAGTCATACCGATGCCGGCTTTGGTGACTCTCTCTCTCTCTCTCTCTGTCATCATTTTTGAGACTAACGCTATGCCTCTACTATATGTCATCTCTATATTTGTTGAAAGCGACGAAATAATAGAATTGAAGCCAAACTCAAAATGAAAAGGAAGTGATTTTGAGTATTGAGTAGAAATTCTTCCCCCTTTTTATATCGTATATAAAGCTAATATATAACACAATATTAAAACTCAGGTTATATACTGGGGGTCGTGTGGGCACTGGTCGCTGGTTATGGCACTTTTATACCGACACTTACAGCAAATATATTGACTGACTATACGGTAGAGAGACGTACAATAAAGGGAATACAGGAAAACTAGAGTAACGACAAGACATTGACTGCCTTTCCATATGTTTGATGAAAATGAAATAATAGTAACTAATAGCGAGAGTTATATACCATCGGCAACACAATAGCCGTTATTAACGAGAGTCCGTATCACATGTTATACTCAATAGTATCACACATTGCTATCTATCAAAACGTCTCGAGTCTTAAGATTCAAGAATTAGTGGAGAGAAGAGGCAGAGAGAAAGTTCATACCGTATACAGTATACTGATCATTATGCAACTTACCATACCATATACCATACGTACCTATCCTCGATACGAAAAGTCTGCCGTAATTAGTAGAGATTGGCCAACGTCTTCGTCAAGTAGAGGTCACTAGTCATTACGTAATATACCTTCTCTCATACTTATCACAGTTATCATAGTTTATATGAATTATGCCTTCACTCACATATTAATGTCAAATACTATTCACTACATCCAAGTGTAGTCTATTGACGCTATCGATACTCAACACTACAACGAGTAATACGTTATGTTATGGACTCTCGAGAAACAAATGCCAATAATGAGAGCGAAGAAGAATTGGCAAAAATTTCTTCTTTTATTTCGCCTTTGATTCGGAAATTTGTCCCAAACTTTCATTTGAAGGCAAGGAAGTGAACGAATAGGAAATGATGCCTACATTTTGTGCACACTTATACTACAATCACTTTCATTGAATAGGAGAGAGAGAGAGAGAGAGGACAGGGAGTCAGAAAAAGAAAGTGATTTCTGTTATTATTATTACTATACTATTATTTAGCTGTTAATACACTATTGTATTGTGTTGTGAACATTAAATTGTACTACAGTGTAGTACTATAAGTAATGGAAAGTACTGTACATATTATACTCAAATTAAAAGTTCAGTAAAAATAGTAAGAATATTCAGTTAGGAAAACTCATTTTCTCCTCTTTTTATGAAACATTTGCTGAATAAAGAGTGAATACAAGAAAGCAAATAAAGTTATCTTTTATTAGATTATTAAAAAGCAAACATAAGATTTGATTTCAAGCGTAGGAAACATTGGAAAAGCAAACATAAATTCAATGATTTATTAAGTAACTAAACATATATTTATTATTTTATAAAATTAATACCGCAATACAACTAATTATTATATCTACAATATTTTGTAAATTATTTTATGGCCAATTATTTGTTTAATTAACTAATGTTAAATAAAATATTCTTTTAAATATCTACAAAATTGCAGTATATTTTGAAATGAAATAATAATTGAAATAAATTCATCGCAAATAAATCGTTACTAAAAAATGGTTTAAAGCGCGGGTAAAACGTATGTCTAAACTGAAAGTCAATTGAATTATTGATAATAAAAGCTAATCTAATAAAGTGTGTCTCAAATCATATAATCGTATTTCAGTCACGAGTTTATTGTTGTGAACGATATTTTTCGGTCGATTCCAGACATTAGTATCCATTACTGAAGAGAATACAGAATAAGACTTAAGTATAGTATTGATGAAGAGATGAGGAGAGAAATTCTTGGAGTAAACAAAACAATTACGATTAGGAGGGCATATAAGAAGCACAGCTCTCTCTCTCTCTCTCTCTCTCTCTCTCTCTCTCTCTCCTAACTCCCAATTTATCGATCAATTGTTTTGAGATGAGACACAAATTTTAGGGAAAACCCAATAATGTATAGTGTATTCTGCGGTCATTTATATTAGGCTTTAATCTATGAACAGTTTATTGTAGAGTAGAGTCGACAGATTGACCGCACATATCACGGCCTAAAGCCTTAATTTCAGTCTTAATACAATATTTAAGGCTTCCGTTCATTTATTGAGCGCACAAAAAGTCCGTATCTATAGATAGATAGGGTTTGTGAGGGTATGTATGCGCCAAACGTGTTCATTATGTATGAGCGCAACGATTAATGAAAGCTATAAATTACTTTTGAACACCACTTCCACATCATATTTGAAGGAATTTAATATAAAAAATCATATTTTACTCAAAGAATATAAGCAATTAAGCGAATGACTTCCAGTTATGGCTCAACACATCTCGTCGTCCAATCAAATCATAATATGAAAGTCAAACAAATGCCATAATATACCAGATTTTCCTTTAATTAATTCACTAAATTTATAGACCCTTTCGTTGCGATTCTCACTGATTATGTAATTATTTATTAAATACAAACTTATTCCCAGAATTGTATAAATAGATTCATTAAAGAGATATGAAATAATATGGTTTTAGACATTGATTAACACACATATGGTTTAAATAAAATATACCCAACATTTAAATCTAAAAATGTTTTATAAAAGCAACAGATATTTGTGTTAAATACATGAGTATACTGTCGACCATTACTGTAAATAAATTCATTAAATTGTATGTTATATTCTGTTTATACGAATCACTTCTCACAAACGGATCCAATAATTTCAAGAATTCAATAATTAATTTATTGTTATTTTCATTACTCTTTAGTACTGAAAGAGACGATTGAACAGCAAATAAAGTCAATCATTGCCAACAATAATACAATGGAAATAATGATTGGTTTTTATGATGAGAAGAGAATACAAATAAAATAAATATTAGCTCTTGTGATGAGATGTGATGGCAATTGAGTACACAATAAAATAAAGACCAATTATTGCGGAATAAATTTTTAATAAAAAACTAAACTAAAGATAGCGATAATTGATATGTGTTAGAGAGAGAGAGAGAGAGAGAGAGAGAGAGCTGGGCTGGGCTTCTCGTATGCCCTCCTAATCGTAATTGTTTTGTTTACTCCAAGAATTTCTCTTTTCATCTCTTCATCAATACTATACTTAAGTCTTATTCTAATAAATTAATTATTGAATTCTTGAAATTATTGGATCCGTTTGTGAGAGAGAGAGAGAGAGAGATTGTATGAAGTGTTTGTGATAATATGTAGACACAAACGAATGCATTGTGTATTGTGTTTATACTCAAAGTAAAGAGACATTCAATTTGTGATGAAATGCAATATAAATTGAAATCGTGTGGAAAAGTTGGTCATTGAGTAATTACTGGCAGACAATGTGGACACGTATGGGCACTGATAGGTCTTAATAAATAGAAGTCCCAATTGATTCCTCCAGAGAGTAGGCATTGGCTCTGAATTCTTAAGACTAGCGCTAGAAATGAGAGTTTCATCAGATTCTCACACAAAAAGTCAAAGAACCTAAGAATTGGTCGTCGATTGTATACAATTCCCATCCATTGGCTATAGAGTAGAGCACTGGTAGTGAGTGTGAGGGAGAGATGCTTCCAATCTTTAACTGATGAAACCGTTTGGGAATTTTAAGTTATATCAGGTTTTACTTACACTCGGACTTCAGATCACTTAATTGAAGTCCAAATACTAGACAATAGAAACGCTTTCATTCTGTCTTTCATTTGGAAATATCATATGAGTTAATGTTTAACTGCAATGAATGACAACTCAAACTACAAAACAATATAATTCTAAATGTTTATTGCAATTGACGGCAAAATATTCGGTTTGGGATTTCAATCGACAAAAATATCAGTTTATCTCTTCATAACCTAATTATACGAGAAATTGCAAAACAAAACCCATTTCACAGTCGAATCATTTATGAGTGAATTTTTATGATCAAAAATATTAATACAATTAAATTCAGAGAAAAAACAATTAGAGATGTATTGATGGGAATAATGGTTGAGCCGAAGAATCGGATCAATACTTATACGAAACAAGCGTTGGGTTTCGCATGAAATTCGATGAAAACTAATCATAAGATTAAAGTATAAAGTATTTGGTTTTGGTTTTAGCGGAAAAGATTACATCACTTATGAGATACTGTTGTGCGCTTTGGAGGGAAAGTCGGGTTTGGTTTTCATTATTTTTTCAACTTAAAAGGCGCTCATCTCTGGAGAAATAAATAAAAGTCAACTGTCTTTAAGTGGGGAATAGTTTTTCTATACTATTTCTTTGGTTCAATCGGTAGAGTCGGCGCTTGACTTATAGATACTGATAGTTATTATACTATTTTCATAGATATATAGTTTGTATATATCTATAACTACTGTATTCTTTGCATTTAATATATATAAAGGACGAGTTGTTTGGCACTCAATGTGTTTCACTGTATTCTTCTTCTCCTTCATCTGTGTTTACGATTGTTGTATATATGAGTGAAAAGAGTGCTAACAAGTCATACCATTAAAAGTATTTCAAGTCATATGCTTTTGTGATCTGGACTTTTGCTGACAAAAAACCCAGTGATGGCAATAGAGAGACAAGAAAAGCAAAATTCAAGTATTTGTAAGTTTACATCCGATTAGACACATATAACAACAAATAGAAAAAACTTTTTCCCATTCTTTTCATATATAAGAGAATATTTGATCAAAAAATGTGTTCAAAACCCGTAATAAATCATTACTCGCTATAAGTTATCAGTAATATAAAAAATATTGAAATATTTATCAGCGTTTGTATAAACAACAACAACAAGAAGAAAATTTTCTGGCATTCATTACAATAATTTTTTTATATAAATTTAATAAATCTTAATCTATTTAGCATTTGAATAGAGAAACGAAGAAAAAATCTTTTAAACTCATATATAAATGAGGAATGAATTGAATGAATAATTGGATGAATACTCGTAGAGAGCATAAGAAAGCGAATAGAAAAAAGGCATTGAAAGAAATTTTCTAATAATTTTATTTTCTAATTTCAGAGAAGAAAAGCATTGAAAAGCCATTGAGAGAAGAGTGTGTGTGAGTGAGAGATGAGATAATAAAAGTAAAGGAGAGAGAGAGAGAGAGAGAGAGAGAGAGAGAGAGCATTGAGAAAATACTGGATTCGTGTGAATGTGTTATTGAGAAGACTGTGAGAGAAGTATAAGAAAAGACACACAAAGAAGTATAAGATGTATTGAAAATACAAATTGCGGAACAAATCTATTCTAATGTGTCGGCAATACTAGTGCCAGAAATAGCGGAATATTTTATTTTCTCATACCTTTCAACCAAAATAAGCCTTTAGTCTAAAAGAGCCGTCACTTTCACTCCGAGAAGCTGTGGAGACAGCGCTCAGAGCATTGCAATACACACAACACAACACAAGGCATACGACAGTACTGTACATAACATTTGTGTTCACTATATATACAGCAATACTGTATTGCTGTGGAGTATTGAAAGAAAACATCGCTGAGTTATGTAAGCGTTTTTATTCTGGACTAAAATACTCAGTGACCGAAAGAAAGGGATAAAATTGTAATAGAAATGGAAAAATGGACGCAAATTGTGAACAAGAAATATGTGCCAAACAATAGACACCAGAGGATGAAAAGAGACCAGAAATCAAAATCAATAGCTTTACACTTACTTTACTTATTTTCTTCACTCACATAAAGTCATCTGAAAATTATTTTTATATTTCTCGTTAGTTTTTAAAAACTACAGTCGAATCACGTTTTTGTTTTTGTTTTAATGGCTTAAATACGATATATTATAAGGTATTGATAGAGACGGGAAATTAATATTATTTTCAGCGCAAAACCTTAAATAGCATTAGTTTGATGTCTGGTCTTACAGTATAGCGAGTATTGAAACGCTGTGTTGAACGCCAACTATAAGTTAAGATTAATTTCTCTATTAATACCTAAAGAATAGTTGACTGAATATAAAAATTAGATAATAAATGATTTTTAAAGACAATAATTCAACGCAACAGAGACTCCGTAAATGAAATTTAAGGCTAAAATAAAGCTAAACATTGGTTTATATCGGAGTTGTTGTAAACATAGACTCAAATCGTAGATAAAAACTCATTTTCTAATCTCAAACACTCATCGCAAACAGCATTACAACACATAAATTATATTATGTTTTCTTCACTCCATTCTCCTCTCGAAAAGCAAAACTAAAAATTTTTCACAAAAATATTTATATTTTCGGAGAATATTTTATTGGATGAATGAGTTTTACTATTTTTCTGTGCATTCAATAAACTTTTTTGCCTATTTTTCGAGTGCTTATGAGTGAAAGTTTCGTAAATATATTGGAAGAGGAATTCAAATATAAAAATGAAAAGTTATATGAAATGATCGTTTGGCATAAAAGGCATTCCCATCGCATATGCAATGGCGAGAGAGAGAGAGTATTTGTGTTGAGAATAAAGGAATAAAAGAGTAGAAAAAATGTAATTTAAGACTTTAAGGGCTGGCCTTTTAATATTAAGCACTGACTATCTCTCAGTNGAGAGAGAGAGAGAGAGAGAGAGAGAGAGAGAGTATTTGTGTTGAGAATAAAGGAATAAAAGAGTAGAAAAAATGTAATTTAAGACTTTAAGGGCTGGCCTTTTAATATTAAGCACTGACTATCTCTCAATGAAAAGCATAAGCCATGAGTTAACACACTTTTCTGCATATTTTTATTATTAGAGATAATTTAGTTGAGTTTTGCCTCACTATTGCTCTTTATATATATTCAACAAACATTTTTCAGGCTTTTTATTATGAGTTTTGATGAACTTTTTTATACAGAATCGAAAATAAAGTGGAGGGCAATAAAAATGCATTCACTAAAAGTCAATTTTATTAACAAATAGATGAGCCCAACAAATGGCTCGACAATATCTAGTCCTCTGTTATGCAATAAAAATGCATTAATATTTTCATTCATATAATATATTAGATTATATTTTTATGATCGCAGACATAGGGATAAAATATTTGCGATTCAGAAATGTCTTGCATTTCAATCAACAATTGCATTATACGAGTGATTGGTATCTTTTTTTTTGAAATCCATTTCACAATTGAAATACTTTTTGCAAAACTATTTTTAATCAAACATTTGGATTCCGTTTCTATTATTCGTTATATTAATCCAATTTAATCACAAAAATATTTTTACATAAAATAGATTTTGATTGTTTAGGCTGTGTATCAACTGTCCATTACATTACCATATATTACTGTTACGCACGTAAACTCAATTGAAGTCAATAAACTCATAATAGTATACGATATTATATAATTGAATATAATGTATATTAAAATACGTTAAATATAAATAATGCAAATCAATAATTGCGTGAAAATATTTGCGGAGCAATGAAACAAAAATAATGTTTTATTATTTCTTTGACAATACATTTGTTTATTGATTGTCAGAATTTAATGTCTCAATTAAGAGGAATAAACAAAACATATCGTAAAATACAATATGTATTATTAGATATTAATTTTCTGTTCAATGTTTGCCATTCGTTATCGGATATGAAAATTGAATTTCAAAATCGTTAAATCAATTAATGTATTAAAATTATTTTAATTATCATAATCTAAATGATATTGTAATGATTGTAGTGCTGTTGACCGGTCACCAGCTCTAACATCAACACCACAGACAATTGTTCCCAAAGGAATCAAGCATGATAAAATGTTGATATGTTTTATCATATAAACATTTTGATAACATTTTTGTAATGTAATCTTTAATAAATAATTTTTTATATCTATTTATTATAATGAAATGATACCAAAATTGTAATGTTATGTCAATAATATATACTGAAATAAATTATTTAAAAAAGCAATCGATTAAAATAAAATAAGAAATAAATATATTTATTATAAAAAAGTCAAAAACAAAAGCTAAGGGAAAAGAAAAACTAGAGGAGAGAGATTTTTGATAACATAACATAACATTTGATATGATATATAAAAATTCAATAAAGAATTTCTCGAAATGGAAATAATAAGAGAAGGAGTGGAGAGAAGGAGCAGAAAAAATATGCTTAAGTGAGCATAAAATGAAGTAAAAGGGAGAACACGATACAAATTCTGTGCATTCCTTTTCATTGATATTAAGGCAATACTACTCTTAAGTAGCACTCAATGTATGGACGAAGAAAAAATGAAATGCTATGAAAAACTATGGTTCAAAACGATTGCCACCGAAAACAATATCCAAAACATATCATAATAAAGAGCACAACATTTTTGCGGACTTCCGTTATGGAGACCACCAGTGGTTCGCCTTTTTATGTGTGTCTGTGTTTAAGACTCCGGTTCCCAATTATCCGCATATCATCACTGAATATATGCACATTTTGAATGCTAAATATATACTTAACTATTCTAATAACCATTGAATAAAATGGGAAAACCATAGACTATGACATGGAAGAGGGAGAGAGAGAGAGAGAGAGAGAGAGAGAGAGACTGGAGAAACATTATATATCTTTGGATGAGATGAAAAGACTTTGTTGGAGTGAATCACTTGTTTTATTCAATTGAATTACAAATTTTTTCAATTCATAGGGGGTTTTGATTGGAAGCGAATCGCAAAGTCGTCTCCACTTCTTCTTTCATCGTATGTTTCGCTACTATTTTATATTGAGTTTTAGTTTTTTCTCTTCACTTCAGTCAGTGTTCACTTTACTAACCGTTATATTACACAGACTTTAAAGTCCTGTTGCTCTCGAGGTTTACTCTTATATATAGATATTTTGTTGTGTGAATGCATTGAATTGAATATAAAAAATCAAACATTTATTTACACAAAAACTGTGCTCTCCTTTCAAATTTCATTACATATTGCACTGAATTCTCAAATCTGTTTCAATATTATTATTATTCAATAATACTTTACTTTTATTTTACTTCAATTTTGTTTGGCTTTTATCTCATTTTATTTATATATGAGATTCTTTCGCTTCTTTATATTCAAAAACATTTAATGTCTAAATGTATGTATTGTTTGATATGTTTCTATATCTATGCTCTTCTGTCTCTGATTGCATCTCATATTATATATAATGCAATAGTTTCTCAAAATTGGATTCATTTCTCATTCATTTAATGCATTAAAATATGTATTAAATTTTTTATGACAAACCTTTCAGTTTTGATTTGATTTGCTTTTATAGAAATAACATTTGCAGTGAATTTAAAATTATGTACATTTCTCTTTGCATTCGTTAATAGAAATCTATTTTAAGTGCCGCTAATTTTCAGTCAAATTAAAAGTTTAATTAAATCATTAAATATTTTTGATGCTCTCATTTAGAAAATGTTTGTAAACTTTTTGAATTAAATAAAATTCCAGAAATTTTAAAATAAAGATTCAAATAATCAATAATATATTGAGATATATTTAAACCCAATTCTCAATTATTTAAAGTGAATGCAAACCTAGTGTTTGAGATTAATGCAAGAAAATCGAGAGAGAGAGAGAGAGAGAGAGAGAGAGAGAGATCAAATAATTGTGTTTTCACAGCAAATGTCTCGACGAAAGAGTGGAGAGAGAGAGAGAGAGATGAAGACAAATGTGTGGTATATATTGGCTGTATTGTAAAGATCTCTTTCTCATTAACATTAATACGTATGGCATCTAAATGTATGGGATGTATGGCCTGTGGCTTAATGTAAACGATGGCATCGAATATATGTTTGTATTATTTGCTAATTATTTGTCCCTTTTTTCTATTCGCCAATTCGTATGGAAATAATTAGTGAATCCAATACTCGATTGCATTACTTATTAAGCATTTATTTGATTCACAACTAATACAAGTAATGAGACGTCGAGTCGATGTCATAGCGTTTGCCAATCAATAGCATAAGGCATGGGATCAGTGATGGAAAGACTTGGAGTGGATATCGAATCCAATAATGAGAGGGAATAAAGACACGGCTCGACAATAATGAGCGCAAATGACTTCAACTCCTTTTACTCAATACAACAATCTATTGATTTGATTCTTTGTATTGTTTTTATCATCCATTCACTCGTGAAGACCGCACTTCTAACAAATAATATCAAAAACTTCAATAACCCGTTCATCACTTGCCTCTCAATCCTAATTAAGACAATCACACAAACGCTAAGAACTCTTCAATCAATAGATAATTAGATATAAAATATGCGAATAATTGTTTGCTTCAGTTTTGTTGCCGTTTATATCGATTGACTCTTTATCTCAACGAAACCATTACTTACGAAAAATCGTTAGAAATTGTATTTAAATGCAAATCAAATGCAAAACTAAACCTTAATTATTAATTAATTATGAAAACAATGACTCGTATTATTGTATTATTTACTACATTACAGAAGATGTGCTCATTCGAGATAAAGAGACATTAATTTAATACACAATTTTTAATTTCGAGATTTAAATTCAAATTCTCGCCGATTATTGGATTTAAAATACAACAGCCTTTAGGACAGAATCCGATAATTTTTTTTGGGTCTCAAATGGCTTTAATTTGTTTGACAATTATATTGATTGAAGTGATTTTCAAGTGAAGAGAGGGAGAGAGACAATGATTTTAATGAAACAATGGGATACTGATTGAGAGACTCGTTGTGTGTTGTGTTTGAAACACAAGCGCTAATAACAACTCAAATAATTGTGTTTTCACAGCAAATGTCTCGACGAAAGAGTGGAGAGAGTATTGGACTCGGAGTGAACTGAACACTGACTTTATGCTGACGACCAGAATTGAGTCCATCTTTTATATATATAGACACTGTGTTTGCAAAACATGTTTACATTAATTTTCATCACTATTTTGTGTCCTAAAGATAAGTCCCATTCAGTGAACTAATTAGTTGTGTTTTAAGGCAACAAAAAAATGTATTTCAGATTAATTTTCGGGCTTTAATATTGAATTTGTGATTCAAATCGCAGATTAGCCTCACTTTTGTACACATATCATGTAATTAACAGTTATGTTTATATCGTGTGTATGACTTAATATGGTTGTAATAATAACTTAATAATAATATACATTCAATTAAATGCTCAAATATAATGAGCTTAAATGCAAACGAGTTATGCGTTTGATATTTGACTGAAAGGAGCAAAAAGATTAAATAACTTATTAGTAGTTATTAGTGAATATCAATCAGTCTCTAAATTCTGGTCACTATTTCCGATGCTATGACTTCTAAATCCATTTCTTTGATTACTGGGGATATCAATGCATTACTTATACGAATAACTTATAGTAATTTTTATCATTATTTAGAGGCAGTCGCCAGAGAAGACAGGAGAGAGAGAGAGAGAGAGAGAGAGAGAGAGAGAGAAGGCATACAATATATCATTTTCTGTATACTTCTATACACTTTCTCTCTCCCATTCGCGAGTATTTCCTGTAAATCCAGTCATTAAATGTTAAGCACAGATAGAGAGCTGAATATTCGACTCAAATATTATTAATTATAATAAAAGGCCATAAAATATATGCCTAAAACTCTACGATAAGGGACTGGTAGCCTGTTTATCGGTCATCTATATTAATGTTTCAGATTTTCCTTTCTCTCTCTCTCTCTCTCTCTCTCTCTTCTCGACTGCATATAAAGTAATGATTTTCTATTCTATTGAACAGAATTCATAAAACAACTCAAACCAAACGCTTTTCATTATCGCAAACACCGAATAAATAGATGTTCTCTCGAATATATTGTATATATTAAACACAAAAATCTCATAATTTTGTTAATATTGTTATTATTTTGTTATAATTTTATCCATTATTGTCTCCATATCTGTGATAAATGAGTAAAATTATAAATACCATTAAATCATCGATTATTTGAAAACATATTTTCAAAATTGCATATTTCTCTGGTATTTGCAAAAAACAGGAGTAAAAACTTAATGATTACATAAAATGCAAAGCAATGAGTTGTTCATAAGAATTGCATAATAAGTGAATTCTTAATGCATTGTTATTATCATAAATATTTTTTTGGGTTAAAAAGTTGTGTTAAAAAATTGTTTGAACGCCTGTTAACGCTAATAATTCAAAAGTAATGACTGAATGGAAAATATAGAGTGAATTACAGAACAAACATGTGTTTAAAGTGAGTGCAAAACGAGTGCTAAGTTTGATAACAGAAAATATATAAATTAGAGTCTGTTTTGAACGGCAAATAGATTTTATTTATTTATTGGCACCAAAAAAATATGTCTCATAAGGAAAATATTTTATATGAAAAAATATTTTCAGTCGTTCTTCACATTTAAACTGAAGGCAAAAAGTTTTCTAAACGTTGAAAAAAAGTTGAAGTCTTTTGATGCGAAACATCGCAAAAATTGAAGTGAAAGAAAAGGGAGAGAGAAATACACGAAATCAATAATAAAAAACTTTTCGCGGATAAAAATAGTGGAATAATATTAGGAATTGTTTGGCAAACATATGGTATAAACGAGAAGACATTTCGAGGGGAATAAGAATTTATTAAAATTCAAACTCAAAGAATCCAATGTTTTTTATCAAACGAAACACAGAGAAAAATATATACCAATTCTGGAAACAATTTCTAAATGAACTCAATTTTTTTGTTCAATTTTCAATTTATTTTCATCGGAGAGAAAGCGAGAGATGTTTTATATACAGTATATCTATATATTCTTACAATAGTTTTTCGGCTGTAGTTTTCAATTAAGAAAGAAATGAGAAGTTATTTTCGTGATGCCATTGATGTGCAGCACATCTCAACGTAACGCTCACTTCCCCTCCCAGACTGTTGTCTGTACTCTTCAACCAATACTTACAGTTAATACCTTAACGTGAAGTATAAAGAATGGAAAAAAGTTTTCAATGAGACTTGAATTGCCATTAAATCTATTGACTTATATCTCTATTCTTATAAAGATGTAAAAGTGGCTTAACTTTGCTCCCAATATCAGCTCTCTCTCTCTCTCTCTCTCTCTCTCGTATGCTTTTCAGATGATATCATTCAATACGATATATACAATGCGATGTGAAGTGGGCTTTGAGTTTAAGAAATAAAAATTCCCATCAAAAGCATTCATTAGAAGTTAAGACAAATTGTTTGAAAATTGAAGACTAAAGGGAAAAATAGTTTCCATTAAAATATATATCAGTTTTCAAAAGTGAAAGTAAAAATGAAAAGAGATTTTTCATTCAGTAATGGCTTTATAAAAATCTTGACAACTAATGAAGTAATGAATGATTTGTTTTACAGTCAAATACAAGCAGAAAGTTATAAATAATATAATTTTCATTTCAATTTCTAGATTAAATCCTCAATTGATTTAATTATAAACAATATATTACTATAATTACAGTAAAAAAGCTCATATTTTTATGAACAATGATTTTGTAAAAGGACTTTAAAAGCCAAAAGTGAATTACAGTAATAGTTAATACCAGTAATCACAACAACTTTCTCTCCATATGTGAGTTGCGCTCAAACTCACTGTTTATTGCCATTAAAAGTAATGTGAAAATAGTGAACAAAACAAAACATATTAATACAATTTTTTGAATTATTGGGTAAATCATTGCTTTAATAGAAAATAGTTTATCGGGAACTTTATTTTATTATATCCGACAAAACAAAAATATATAACGAATTGCGAGAAAAACATAACTTCTTCAGTGAATGCGATGAAAGAAAACTGATATTTCTTTTGCAAGTTTTTTAATATATGAGCTCAACATTAGAGGAAGAAGAAAAGAGTGGATAAATTCTCTCTCTCTCTCTCTCTCTCTCTCTCTCTCTCTCTCCATCCTATCTTCTACTCTCTTCTCCCTCTCATTCAATCCATAGTTTGCTTTTGACATAAAAACATAAAAGTGTTTTCCAATGCATTTTAAGCGAAAATAAATGGTTCGTTAAAAGAGCGCTACTTTTTCTTCTTTGAACAATTGCTTGAATAATAATAAAAAGTTTATCTAATATTTTCAGTTCACTTTGAATTTCTTTTGTAAATATCATATAATATTCACTGCGAAGATGTTTTGTGTACAAAAAAGCAAAGAAAAAGTAGTTTATCTCTTATTTTTTGTCTACAAATTCTCGCACTTTTCTTGATATACAAGAAAATATTTTAAGTTTTAAACTTTGTTAAACTCTATGTTTGATTTTTGTTTGGTTTGAAAATGAGAAATAAATGTGTTTTGTGTGTAGCCGTCGATCGTATGTTTGTATTTAGTTTTTGATGTTATTTTTTTGAGAGCTATTTCTCTTTCCTTAAGAGCCAATCCGGGGATCGATAAGTGTCTGGAAGTCCCTAAACAAGTGATTAGCGACCGATTCGTAAATGCATTGCATTCGCAAAAAGTATTGTAAATCACAACCAAATTTAATTATTGAAACCGATTCTCACTGTTTTGCACAATATTTCAAGTCGTGATCAAAACAAAACGACAAAACGAAAGACACATTCAATACACTCAGTATTGTTGTTGTCTTTTCTCTCGCATCTTCTCTTGCGGTCTCTCTCTCTCTCTCTCTCTCTCGTATGCTTTTCAGATGATATCATTCATTACATCTCTCTCTCTCTCTCTCTCTCTCTCTCTCTCTCTCTTACTTTGTGTTTTTTGTTGTTTCAATTTTGTTAATGCAATTGGCAGTAGTTTTTCGCAATACTGGTAGACATGTTAGACGCCGTCAAAAAAGAGGCACTGATTTACTATTCTTTAGGGTTTGCTTTCGAAGGAAGACATCCACACATCAGACAACAGCCAAACATATAGTCAACTAATGGCACAATTGAACAGTACTTTTGATTTAGGAAAACAGCGTTTTTGTGCCAAAAACTTAATACAGTGTTAACAGAGAAACTTTTAGTTCATATAACTCTTTGTATTCAATAAACATTTTTCTTGTTTTTTTGCATTTAAACATCTGATACTTAAACCCATTTCTAAGTTGTATTTTATCACAGAATCGGAGAAGAAATAAGTTTTCGTCAATTGCTTGAAATGCAGACAACAATAAGAGTGAATCGATTTCATGCAAATTTTAACAAATTATTTCTTTTCTTTGACTTTTTTTTGTATATAAAGGGATAATATTCTTATAATTCAATAAAGATATGAAAAGCGAATAATAATAATATTTGAGAAAAGAGACGAAAAGTTGAATTCTTTAGACTCGACACGAAATTACAATCCATTTCTCTCTGATATATAATTTATGTTATATTTGTAAGAGAGAGAGAGAGAGAGAGAGAGAGAGAGAGCTGATATTGGGAGCAAAGTTAAGCCACTTTTACATCTTTATAAGAATAGAGATATAAGTCAATAGATTTAATGGCAATTCAAGTCTCATTGAAAACTTTTTTCCATTCTTTATACTTCACGTTAAGGTATTAACTGTAAGTATTGGTTGAAGAGTACAGACAACAGTCTGGGAGGGGAAGTGAGCGTTACGTTGAGATGTGCTGCACATCAATGGCATCACGAAAATAACTTCTCATTTCTTTCTTAATTGAAAACTACAGCCGAAAAACTATTGTAAGAATATATAGATATACTGTATATAAAACATCTCTCGCTTTCTCTCCGATGAAAATAAATTGAAAATTGAACAAAAAAATTGAGTTCATTTAGAA